>JADDOH010004757.1:0-239569 GCA_016648135.1 Agrypnia vestita | reverse complement strand
TTATAAAAGCAATAAATCAAGTGAAAAGTGAAATAAACAAAGTATGAAAACAATTTTTAAATTAGTTTTTAAAACAACACTCAACAGTTTTTAGAACAACACTCTCCCAAACATCGCATTCTTAATGGTACTTGAATTTGCATTGAAAATATCAATACTTGTGCGGTTCGTTAGCTCGTTACAGGACCTGCTCGCTCGTAAAATTAAGGAGTTCCCTCGCTATCTCGTATGGTGTCTCGGAATTGAGAAAGGATGCGACTGTCGTGTTGAATACTTAGGGATCCTGATGTTAATCTTTTCCAGTAAATACGGAAGAGATTAGCATCAAATATAATATAAAAAATACTTGATCTTTTTCTTTTAGTAGATCTGTTAATCTGTGGTACAGAAAACTACGCCTCCTGAGATGACGAGGTCCAGCTATCCCTCCATCTTTCGGTGGTCTTCCCGGTGGGGGTCGCTTCGTTCAGAGGGAATTTCATTGGCTGCTGAGTGCACGAGTCTGTCACTGTCCATTCTGGCTACGTGATCTCTCCAGAATCTCCTTGATCTGGATAAAAAAGTACATAATAGTATAATTATCATTTTTATTATTTCCAATAATATCACGGGGTCATGAGTTTTTATTAATCTACCGAAGTTACTGGACGCGAATTTAAACGGAGCACCATTCTTTAATTCACGCAACTTTGCACTAATGATCACCAATAACTCGTCTGTGGAATATTTATATTCGACTTTCCAGAATATTCGTCACAAGAATATGTCATACGTACTATACAATATGTATTGTGCTGACCCAAATATATTTTTTAATAGAGATGCGAATACGGAATGCGTGTCGTATCACTATTCTTACTATTTTTAAAATAAGCTAAACGCTTGTGCTATGAAAATAGCAGGGGCATTCAGTGAGAACAAGAAGCAGGGTAAAAATTAACTCAAGTTATTATTTAAAAGGGTTGTGATTTGGATAACTGTATCGTCCGCGAACCGGATTATCTCCTCTGAAAAAATATTTATCTTATATACTACGATAAGGGTTCCAAAGCTGTGCCCTGTGGAACTCCACAGTAGTAAAAATGATAACGCGAGACTTACGCCTGATGCTTAGTTTCCCCGCATCGAGGGTAAAGATGCGTAACCGAAATTGGGTCGCAATAATTACAAGACGTGCTTGGAATCTAAATTCGCTGGTCAGGCTGTACCTCCGCAGACATACCTCAAATCACGACGCGCCGAACAATCGCTGGTACATTCGGCGCGCACCGCGCACTGCGCACGAATCTGGCCTGGAGATTCGTCGGGGAACAAAGAGCATTGTCACCTCCAGGGTGGAGACAGGGAGCCGCGACAGACAATTCAATTTGATCTCAACCCCAAAATGACCAAAGATGTTTATTTGTCTACAATAATATCATCATCAGGAGAGCGTCCTATCTCGGTGGAGGTGGAGGCCGAACTGATTATTTCTTCCGAGGTCGTAAATTATGCGCATCTTGTTGTGGAGTGTTCACTACTTCTGCGATAGAGGTCGCCAGTGTGCAATATGTACTAATTACATCTTCGGACTTTTCTGCGACGTCTCTTAAAGATGGAATCAAAGACGTGAGAACAGGGCGCCAAATACTTAATAGTTTGTAACTCTCATCTCTATTGAAATTAGGATATTTGTTAGATGCCGTGATAGGACGCTCTCCTGATGACGCTGAATAAGACGAAACTTCAGCGAAACATCGAGATTAGCTTCTCAATAAAATATACTGTTCTGATAAAATATCCGATTTATTTAACACATAAATATGTCCAATGACCGTAAGAATAATCTTAACTGTTTAATAACTGACCATTATCTTCAAAAGCAGACTCAAAAAGTTTTACCTTTCCCTACATCTATTTTAACCCTTCCTTGTCTTCATCGAGCTAGTTTTGTCACTGTAACATTGTATACCGAAAATCTATTTCAATTTTTCATCTGTATTGTGTGAATGGTTGCAGGAAACTACCAACTGGCAATAATCTGCCACTGTATACAAAATGTGAATAAATAAACAAATAAAAAATATACACACACGCGTATTATAAAAATATTATTCGTGTATATACAAACTAAAGTACGCCTGAAAATTATAAAAATTTTTAAGTCAGCCAATTAAAGACATTTCGTAATCCTTGTAAACGCCCAAAAACGACTACCGTGCATAGAGTACATAGACACATCTAAAATTTATCTTAATTAATGAAAATCTCTCTGGGGACAAAATGCAGTGCTTGTGTCCTTAAGAGGGTATTCTAGTCTAGAGGGATGCATTTTTGGTATTTTTTCAAGTGCAATTAAAGAACCCAATATTTTTACCATCCCTTATTTTAACATGACATTTATTGATGTTATTTCAAAAATTAAAATGAAAAAATTTAAAATTCATAAAGTTACAGGTTGATAAAGTGGGGGGTATGAAAAAAATGTCGCGCCCTGGTTGACATGATTCCAACCCTCCTAGTAATTTGAATAATAAAAATAATAATTTGAATAAAAAAAAAGATTCTTAATCAAAAAAGATGCCGCTATGGCCCGAACTAAGAAGATGTCAAAATAATTATTTTTCGCAAAATACAATGAAATAAAAATACATTTTTTGTCAGTTTTTTTTACCTTTATGAATTTTTTAAATTGTAAAAAATTAAACTGTGTTATAATTCTTGCCATAGAGATATCTTGAGATATCATGCCAACCGTCTCGAAAAAAAGTTTCAAGTAAAACGCGTTTAAAGATTGACTCGAAACTAACCTGAACTAAATATTAGAATGAAAAGATTTAAAAAAATACGTTTCTATGTCCTTCAGATAAATATACATTATATAGGTATAGAGTGTAAGAGAGGTTTTATGGGATAATCCATAAAACCTTTCTTAGTAGGGTAGCCAGTTCGGCTATGTCTACCGCCCATTGTTCGATTTGTTCCGGTCGGACCAGTTTAGTTACCGCGTCACCAAAATCGCTGTAACTCGGTAAATAATTAAAATTTTGAAAAATCCCTTTGAGGACATACTCTTGAATGTCTGGAATGTATGAAAGAAAATATATAAAAAAATCTTTTTTTAAAATTTCTAGGCTAGAATACCCCCTTAACAATTTGAACATACTCAAAAAATATAATTCCACCCGGCGTAAGTGTCAGACAACGAGTCACATTGCTGACGTCGCGGGATTGCAGCTGTAAGCAGACTCGGGATCCGACCGAGCGAGATGGAGCCGGTCAGCTGCTTCGCGCAGCGCTCATCTTGAAAGTGGAGTGATTAATATTCCCTCGGCGTGGCCCTCCATACCCCGGCGGCCATATGATGTGAAATGTATTCACAGCGTGCATATTGACAAATCGTATCCCAAAGATTCGTGATGACTCTTCGTGAGCTCTCGTGGCGTAGTCGCGGGAATTATTATTTATTTTTTGACCTTAGGTACGTACTTGCACTTTTTTGGCACATTTAGAGTAAATTTTTTACTGTAGCGGAAGTTGCGCACGCAGCCTGTAGCGGAAATGTGGGACCATTAAGTGAAATGTTTGTATGCAACGAAATGCACAAGCATTCATGCGCACCAGCAGTTTATTTATTTACGGGAACTAACAGTACAAATAAAATCAGATTACACATAAATATTAAATAATATACATTTTACAAGTTTAAATGTTATGTGTTAACATATAGCAATAATAACTTAATTTATATATAAAAAAAATGTTAAGTTAAGAACAAACCATGGGAGTCAAAGAGTTAAAGGTAAAAGGGGAGTTAGGAATGTGGAGGAAAGGAAAAAGCTACGTAGAAAAAGAGGAAGAGGTAAGAAAAAAAAGAAAAGCAAAATAAATATTGCATAAAGATATCTTGTCAATACATTTGCATACACATATACGAGGTCTGGACAAAAGAAAGAAGATGAATTAAATGAAGAGAAAAAAGGTAAGCCGTCAAACAAGGTAGGTATATTTATTAATATATAATATATTTAAGATAGATATAATATATATCTAACGTAATATATTGTACGTTAGATATTTAATAATTGTTTATTTAAAAACTCACCATCACCTTGGCTCCACAACCCTGGTGGGTCCTGGCCTCCTCAAGAGTCTTCCTCCACTCATCTCGGTTTAGTGCCAGCTCTCTCCAGTTTAGTCTTTGAGGACGTTGTCACTCCATCTTAAATTTCGGCCTTCCTAAGCTTCTTCGCCCTATTGGCCTAGAGCAGGGACTTTAGTGCTGATGCTCGGACATTCTCTCCACTTGACCCAGCCACCGAAGTCTTCCCAGTTTTATAAATTTGGTGACGTTTAGCTCCTTAAACAGAGTATAGAACTATTTCTTTTATTGTTTATGGTTGTTGCATAACTATAAAAAAATAGTGTTCCATTTGTAATTAGTGTTCCAGTACCATTAATAAGTATTGTCGACCGCCTTGTATTGAGTACCAATCATAAAGATGCTCAATCCAAAAGGTGACGAGTGATTGGGTATTGAATTGAAAATTAGAACTGTTAATTGAATTACGATTTTCGCTGTGTAATCGAAATGGCAAAAGGGGGCTTCTTGTACAGATTTCTGTATTTCATTTTATTGTCGATATTTGCCAATGGTTATGATTACCATAGTGTTCCATTATGTCATCTGGAATCAAATGGGCTGTTCTCGAACTCGCTAGAAATATGAAAAAATTACTGAAAATGTGGAGAAACTAGTCGAACAGTCTCTGATTGAAGATTCTCGTGTGACTAGTGCGAATTGAAGAATAGCGTGTCAAGTAGTTTTAGTTAATTAGTAAAAATTCAATTAATTTCGAGTGCTTGATACCGCCATGATCCCGCGAGAGTATTAATAATTTATTTACGATAAATAAATTAAAATAATAATAAAATATTTTCACATCACAAGACGGCGCGACTACATCCCTGGGGAAATTAGCATGCGCAGCCAGTCCGTCGGCTTGGACCATAGCGATCCTGGCGCTGGTATTCGGTTACCGTTCACGTGGACTTTCTTTTTCGGGGCAGGCAGAGAGCTCTGCTGGCAGGCAGCTCAGAGAAGCCGATAGCATCGGAGAGAGCCACCACCGCCGACAGCGCCGAGAGAAATCTGAGGCGGACGTCTGAACCTTTAGCGCTTGTTCAGACACAGCGGGAACCGTGCCGTTTCAGAATCGCATGAGATCCGTGCGGGTCTCATTTACCTAGGTTTGTATGTGATCGTTCACACACAACCGTGCGGTTAGTCAACCGCTGCGGTGCCCGCAACCCAACCGCCAGAAAATAGACCCGCACGGCGCCCGCACGATCCTATAACTATGGGGCCTTACGAGAGCGTTCAGTCGCGTTGCGGGCACCGCACGGTTCCATGTCACAACAGGAGCACGCGTGGATTACATTCTCTTTTCTATGGTTATGGATCGCTTTGACACTGAATTTTTTATTGATGAAGTGGAGAAAAGACCTGTAATATGGGAGAAAAGACCTGTAATAGTGTGAGGATTACTCAAATATGTCAAGAACCAAGCTTGGCAGGAGTTGGTGGAGATATTTGGAAATGGTGGAAAAAAAAGAGTATTTTAGAGAAGTAGGTATTTATTCACCAAAAATGAACTGACAGAATGATATTTATGTGTCTTGCCATGGAACACGGCCGTCGTTAACAAAGTAATGAGCGAATATATCTCTGATATTCAAAGATGGAGAACGGCACCAGAACTGTCAAACTGACGTTTATTTTCGCGCGCACAAATCGCTTATTAACCGCGGCTGTGTGAACAGATGACACAAATCGCGTGTTTTGAAACGCGATTCTGAAACGAACGGTTCCCGCTGTGTCTGAACAAGCGCTTACACTTACATGTAACGCCAGAAGAGGTCAACCCCTGCAATCCAGACTATTTTTGATATGAATTTTCGATTGATTATTATTTTGATTGAAGCCGTAGCCATCACACCCACTATTTAATTATTCAAACCACATTTACAAATTTGTGTCAACATAATTCACACCTGTATTCATGTGTCTATCCTGTCTCTGTAAATAGGTACATCTCACACATTACACGCGCACTCATACAATACACATCACGTGTCGACACGGAGAATCTGTCTCTGGACTGGTGGATCTAGAAGAAGAGAAAGAAGAAGAAGCTTACTTTTGTAGATAGTTATGGTCTGTGCATAGTTGATTCCATAGCCTAGTCAAGTAGGTATTCGAAATTCAGTATTAAATATGAGTGGGATAGATAATGAGGCATTGTCAACTGAACGGAGTGGAAAGCCATAATTAGTCAAACCCTTAACATAAGTATCTTCCCCTAATAAATAATACTCAATTGACGAAGAGTTTTAATATCGGCACTGGCGTGCAGTGAGAACATTAAATCATGGCTTTTATAACATACATATTTAGAATTTAGGACTAATTAAGCTGAGAAATTTATTCGCTTCAATACAACTCAAATAAAATAATTAAAACCTTGCAAAAATATCTGTTTTCAAATATTACAAGATTTTATCATTTTATTTGATTTGTATTAAACTGAAAGAAATTCTCATAAGCGATATAAGTTACTGTAATGATAGTTCAACTTTTCACCTTCAACCTTTCAAGAAATATTGAAAAAAAAGTGCAAACTTCAATATTGTATATCTCCATAACTATTGATTAAGTCATGGTTGCTTGTTAAGGTTGGAATTCACCTGTAAATTTTTTTCCACTAGCTATGAGACACCCTGTATATCTTGATTATTACCCTGGGAATAGAATCCAGCAAAATGTTCTGAACTGTCGTATTATTCGTAATTCAATTTCATAATATTCTTTCAGGTAAATATTTTATTTTGATATTTTTCCCCAATATATTATGTTCACGTCAATGTTCTCACTGCACGCGTCTGAATATCGGTCAAGACACGGTAGTTACGATAGTGTCAACCAATTAGATTAGACCCGGCAGTACTTCGCGGTCTAATGCATTATTATTTTGTTATATTTAGATAGATAGATAGATAGATAAATAGATAGATAGATAGATTTATTTCACATTCATAGGTGACAACTTTTTATAATGTTTAAAAAATTATATAACCATGTTTCATTGTTGCTGAGGGTCTTGGCAGCAAAGTAAACACTATATATCATATTCGATATAAGTTACTGTAATGATAGTCTAATGTTTTACAAAAAACAACTCGGAAATATTGGAAAAAAAATGCAAACTTTGTTGTCGCATATCTCCTTAACTATTGATATTAGGTCGTAATAGCTTGAACATTTTCGATTCATAATCAAGGCAGGAATATAGTCCTGCGAGGTTATTAATGTTACTAGTACCAAATAACCCTGTATAGGTACTAGTATTTTTAAAATTTTGGTTATCAATGTTTACCACCAGGTTACTTCCTGTCCTCTCCGGCCGTCACCAACTCATGCATTGACCATATCCATCTCCGCAACACTTTCTTGGTGACATGCTTCCAACCGGCAGCCGAGCTGGTCGTCCTCAGCAGCGCAGATGGGGGAATTAGCATGCAGCTGACGAGCGCTCACGAGGAAGGAGAAATTCTCTCACTCCATACGGAGTAAGAGCCAGCGATCGGCAGACTCACGATATAGCATCAAACCTGAAATATTTTCTCAAGGTATATGTGCTTACATTATGTGTGGGGTACAAAAGCAAAGGCAGCAATATGCAAAAAATTAAAAAATGTGATGATTGCAGTCACCGAGGATTACATTAAAATGTACCGAATTCTAGATTTTATGTAGGTACCTACTAGCTGTGCCTGCGCGGCTTCGCACGCGTAAATTTTTAGTACACTGTTTGGATCGTCATAGAACTTTCGCGAACCTTCTAGAACACTCTCCTTCCAGAACATTCAAGGAATTTATCGAATATACAGGAACCTTCTAAACACACCGAAACATTCCGCCACTCAGCTTAGAACATTATAGAACTTTCGGGAATTTTCTAGAACCTTCTCCTTCCGGAACTTTCTAGAGCAGGTTTTTTCGGAACCTTCTAGACTCACAGACACAGTTGCACAGTTTTGTGTCACAGATATATATTTCTATCTACTATTTCGATATTATTGTTATTGATTGTGATGATTGTGTTTTCTGGAAAAAATATTTTTTTTATTTATATTCATATTAAGACCAACTTCGCTCGAAGCCTCGTGTAGTTCTTTTATCGGTGACATGTGGAGTACAAAGTATAATTTGTATACACATTACATTTTTTATGATAAATTAAATATATTTTCACGGGGCATGGCTTTGGGAGGAAAATGGCAGCAAGTCAATTTATTTAAATTTATTACAAAAAAGTCCTAGTAATTTTAAAGTTTCTAAATGTCTTCCGAATATTCCACACTAATTATTTAATTGTTCCTTAATTCGCACTAATTAATGCTGTCTCTTTTGCTCAGATCACTTTTGATAAACTCCGTTCAATGTTCGCTCGTAGAAACTACTTACCCCGATTTCTTTTATTCATATGCGCTGGTCACTTACTTACATCGCGCGTTGTAATATCTCGAAATACTGGTTCGCACGGAGATTTCGCCTTGAACATCACAAACTTAATTGCTTGAGCCTACGTCGCATAATTCAGCACACTCGGCGCGCCTATTTTGAAACAATCCGAAGCATTTGCGGTCTTCCCATAACAAAAAAATGCGCTAGAAGGCACATTTTCGTCACCCACTCCTACCCACGCACAGCCACCCCCACCTAACTCGCATATTTTCGATGTGACACCAAGGGCTATCCACCACCATAACCACCAGTGGCTGGTTGTGGCTGGTTGTGGAGAAAACTTGGCGGATAGGGAAACACGGGTTTCTTTTTAACTAACTAACTAACTAACTAACTAACCATCACGCCGTTTCCCTGCAGGGGTAGGCAGAGAGGATTGAACGCCACACTCTTCTATCCTGGCACACCACTTTTGCTTCGGCCACATTCATACATCTTCTCATACACGTTCTACGATTGTTGCGGCCTTTAACAGGGCCATCCTCAATCTTGTAGTACTGATCGTGCCAGGTTCGTTCGCGGACGCCCTCTATTCCTGTTGCCTTCAACCTTCGCCTCATATATTTTCTTAACCATCCTTTCCTCGTTCATACGTTCCACATGACCAAACCATCTCAGCACTCCTTTCTTTATTCTATCTACCACACTACAGCCAGCATTGCATTCACTTCTAATTTGTTCATTCCTCACTCTATCGACCAAAGATTTTCCACACAAGCGTCTTAGTGACCGCATTTCAACCGCATTCAGTCTACTTTCATTCCTCTTTTGCCAATTCCAGGCTTCACTTCCATACATAAGGGTTGGCACTAGAACGCTATTATGTACCGCTAGTCTTGCTTCTTTTGACAGATTCTTATTGGCCATAATTGCATTTAGTGCACCATTAACTTTCTTTTTATATATTCAGATTTTAATATTTCATAATATTCGGTTAGATAAATGTTTAATTTCGATATTTTTTGATTGGTATTCGCTCATGATCGCGTGTGATCTTTATGGTACAGCAAACCAGTGAAGAGAAACCCGATTACATTCTGTACCGGTTCTGCGTGTCTCAACTCCTCTCAGAAGCGAACAATCCGGCAGATAAAAAAACAGGTTTCCATCTGGCGGATCGGCTTCGTCTCTCTCCTCTCTCATTGGTCCAGAACGCGCGCCACTTGTGGATGCTGCGCCGGCCGCGCCCACCTCTCTTATTGGCCGCATCTCGAAGCGGTCGGCCAATAGGATGGCGGGATCTAAATTCGGGAAGGGAATCGCGACTTATATACTACGCCTATGCAGCTAGAGAAAACCGGGACTTCGTTGTTAAAATAAATTTATAATATTTTTTCTAATGCGCACTGCAAAAAATGTGGTTAGTCATTTAAGAGCACATTTATTAATTAAACTAGCTGTAACCTGACAAAAATGACGTAGATACGTTTAGGTTGCTAAAGAATAAATATTTATTTATTCATAAAAAATAAAAAAGTTTAAAAAAATGAACGCTATAGGCAGATAGACAGCGAAATTATTATTAGATATTGGGGAAAAAACATAATAATTTTGTCCCGTGGGATTTTTGTCGTGGATATTTTGTATTTGGATCAAATGCCCGTGGACTTTTTGTCGTTGGACCAAATGTCCGCGGATCTTTTGTCGTTGTCCGCGGATCAGATGTCCGTGACCTTTTGTCATTCTCACAAAAAGAAAAAAAATCGAATATTTTATTAAAGTTACGGACGTTACAGGAAGTTACGGGCAGATACACAGATAGACAGACAGTGAATTTTTCTTATAGAGATAATACTCGACTCGAATAAATTAGTTCAGAAAACACAAATTGACATAGTTATAGGTACAGGGTTATTAGGAAAACATTAGGTAATAACCTCGCAGTACTATATTCCTGCCTTGATTATAAGTCGAAAATGTTCAAGCGACCATAATCTAGTATCAATAATTATGGAGTTATGCAATATTAAAATTTGCATTTTTTTAAAAATATTTCCGAAATTCTAATTGGAATTTGAATGCATGAGTTTTTCATTTTCGATGTGATAAATCAGAAATATTTTAAAAAAATGCAAAATGTGTTGTCGCATTTTTTTCATAACTATTGATATAGGTAGGGTAGGGCGGGGCTAATAGTCCCAATTTTCATTTCAAGCTTTATAATCCTTAAAATCAAGTACTTATTGTCAACTAAAAAGGTTTTACGAAACTGTATATTAATCAGCTCGACACACAAACAATGTTTTTAATTATTAGGTTTGGGAGAAATGTAGCGACAAATGCAAAATGAAATTATGGACTTTTTGCCCCTCTGACGGCGTAAGAAGTCCGAATCTTGGGGTAAGAAGTCCATTAATCCTAGTGACTAAGGGCCGGTTGTTTCAAGTTGGATCAAAGTAAGCGGTCGATAAAAGCATAGATTTTTACGAAAACGGATCGTCTGATTGGTGGAGAACGTAAAAATCTATGCTTTAAAAGAACGCTTACTTTGATCGAACTTGAAACAACCGGGCCTAACAAATTGGGTATCTGCGACCATTTCGGGGGTAATTAAAATCCATTAAAGTTAAACCAATTTCTTTAAATACAACAATTTAACAATACAAATTTAGTAAGCATGATCAACATAGAATTTAAACATATAGATTTTTTTCTTGATCGTCAGTAAAACTTTACATGTGGGAAGGCAGCCAAAATGTATATTACCTGGATCTATCTTATATCGTACAATAAACCTTTTAATAGCTTTCCTGCAGGTGCCGTAGTCCTTTGCAGCTTAACACAACTTCGTATCACATTTAATGACGGAATCTGCAACGTGTTTCATAATATCCAGGGGTCTGGTTCCTCTATTACGTTTTTTTTATAATTACGCATTCTGAAAAAGAAAAAAACGACTATTTAATCATATCACTGCATTAAAATATACGTGATTCGCTTGGTTATAAAATAAAAACGGTAAGCAATTAGTAAAACGTTTTGACATGCATTACTTATGGACATATTAAGATGGTAATACGAACTTACCTTAATCTTTTTTGCACCTTCTGTGTGGATTTGTAAAAGAATTTCACTCAAACTTTTTTTTTACTTTACGCAAAAAAATTCCGATGGACATTCTACTCAAGTGTGCGTTCGGCGCCGACTGGCGACTCGCAGCGAAGTACTCGCCCCCTATCCTACTCCTAACCCCCTGTAGCATTTTTTCTAACACTGTTCTTTAGTGAGTTGTGTATTTCGGGACTTCTTACCCGCCGGACTTCTAGCCCCGCTCTACCCTAAGGTCACGGTAGCTTAAACATTTTCGACTCATAATCAAGACAGAAATATAGTTCCGCGAGGTTATTAATGTTTTTCAAATAACCCTGTATAAGTAGGAAGGTACATACATAAGAATAAAATTCAGAATATTTTGAGTTTGTTCAAATCTTTCAGAACAGTGCTGGATTTATGTCACAGAGACATTATTAATCAATTAGTGTATATTATAGATATCTCACAGAGACGAAACTGTATTAATTATGGGAAAGTAGGTATAGAAGTCATTTGGGTGTAACAGGACTTATGACCTGTCTTTTACACCAGACACACAATAAAGTATATTGCTCCCAAAAATTCCGTAAATCAATTGTAGATTTTCTCATTAGCGACATCTGTGGGGATTTAGGGGAATGAAAATGGCTTTGTATAGGCCGCATGGAAAAGGCGCTTACAACTCATATATGAAAGCTTCACGCAATTTGAACATATATATACAACTTCCAAAAAATGAATAAGCATGGTATATTCTATCATGGGTGGAAATGGCGAATGTTACAATTGTGTAAAGTGATCACTTAAGCCAACCATAAAAAGACAGGTCATAAGTCCTGTTACACCCAAATGACTTCTATACCTACTTTCCCATAATTAATACAGTTTCGTCTCTGTGAGATATCTAGAATAAAATTATTAAAAAATGAAAAAAATCAACAAAATACAATACATCAAGTGCACAATCAGGCAAACTATAAAATAAAAGTTAACTAGATTTTTCTTTCGTATCTATCTACGTGAATAGCGCACGAGCATTTAATAATATGTAGGTAGGTACCCAATTAGCCTGCGAAATATAAAAGTTCCGCGTATTTTTATATCTATCTACGAGTTTCTAATCATAGTTGGCTACTGCGGCAAAATTGGTATCTCTGTTCCACGGAAAGGAAGAGTAGGTACCTACCTGATTCGTGTCACGCAACTTACCCCGATAGCACACACAGGTTGATACAATATTTTTTTCACGATTTGCACATTTTTTTCTGTCTATGAATGCTTTGAGATTATTTTTATGCAAGGAATACGTGTCGCATCAATATTCTTAGTATTTAAAAAATGCTTAACGCTTGTGCTATGAAAATAGAACTATCTTGCTGGTGTCCTGGAATGGTGCTCGACCCACCGACCACCAGATCACTAGGCGAGCGTTAACCGTTATTACCTATATTTAATAATTTTCGACCATAGATGGCTATGACATATATTCCTTCAAATATTTGATTATTATGACCAGGGTTCGTTGATAGGTATATATCAGCGGATATAGGTATATCATTTGATGTTTATGCGGATATAATATTTATTTTTTTATTTATTTAAAAATCCTTGTTTACAAATAAGATACTTAATACTAATTTAACAATAGAACATAAGATAAAACATAAGATAATTTACACATTTTTTTGTTTTGTTTAATTTGTGGATTATGCCACTCTACTAGGCTACGCCTGTCCCAGAGTGGCGTTATAGCACACAATTATAATATTTTTTCGAGTTCGTCAGTAGTATTTATTTTCATAAGGTAGTTATTATGTATCTATAGAGTAACAAGTGGAATGTTAGTGAAAGTCGAGTTAGTCATAAGTCCAAGTGTAAATATGTGTAGAATAATTGTTTAATGTAAAAAGGGTTAAAGTTTTGTTTAAGATTATTTTTTTATTTTCCTTAATTAATTAATTAATTTATATAGGTATATATTTTTATTTAAAGACATTATTACGCAACTACAGTAAGTAAATTGTAATGTGACAATAACAATTAATAACTTTAAAGAATTTTGTATCGGCGGCGAAATTATTTATATTTTATGTAATTAAATTTAAATGTGCTGATATTGATCGAGGTGGTCCAATGACATAGTCCAGCAAGCAGGAAGAACCTGGATGCGAATGGGGAGAAACAGATACGAGTGGAAAAAATGGAAGAGGCCTACATCCAGCAGTGGAGGGAAAAAGGCTGAGGAAGAAGAAGAAGAAGAAGATATTGATTAAATTAAATTAAAATGGCAGTTAACCCATGAAAAATCATGGGTTAACTGCCATTTAAAGGATTCGTATATATATATAAATTGACATTTTACTGTCTTCTGAACTATAAATTTAGCAGACTGGTGTTTATTGGTAACAACACAAGAAACTACAATTGAGATTATTTTCTCGAAATGGCAATCTTATCGGAAGTTGGGGGATTCAACTTTAACTTACGTGTACAACTAGCTTTTTATTGAATTCAACTAAACCATATTATATACATATCATATGGTTTAGTTTTCATGAGATAATAAAAAATGAGGATTCCCTTGTTCAGGCTCATGTTTTATTATTTTAACTTACCATTTTGACAGTCTACAACTATTTACA
Organism: Agrypnia vestita; assembly: GCA_016648135.1. Lineage (NCBI taxonomy): Eukaryota > Metazoa > Arthropoda > Insecta > Trichoptera > Phryganeidae > Agrypnia > Agrypnia vestita. The sequence goes on along the minus strand of JADDOH010004757.1, from coordinate 225,328 downwards.
GAATGAAAATTGCTTATTTTTCTTATCGTTGATATATTGGATATGAGTAGGTAGGTAGGTATATCAAATATCGGATATTTTGCTAGCGAAAACTAGAGGTAGCCCCTCAAAAATGACGGTGCTTTTACATGTCGATTCCTAAGGAATAAGTATTTATTTATTTTATTTGAAAAAATCGTAAAAAAATAATATCGAAATTTTAAAAAAAAAAAATCATAAAAAAAATTGTAAAAAAATATTATAAAAAAATTACGAATGTTACACGAAGTTACGCGGACGGACAGACAGACAACAAAATTATTATAATTGGGTTATCGGATTCTTGCGAATCCTTTAAATGGCAGTTAACCCATGATTTTTATGGGTTAACTGCCATTTTAATTTAATTTAATCAATATCAGCACATTTAAATTTAATTACATAAATAATTTCGCCGCCGATACAAAATTCTTTAAAGTTATTAATTGTTATTGTCACATTACAAAATGATAAAATTTAGCCAAAAATATACTAATGTATTAATATTTAAGTTTTTAATGTTAAATTCAATTCTACGCAATAATAGATGTCACACACAAATTAGATCAATTAAAATATATATTCTGCCATCTGTGTTTAGACAGTCACATTAATCTTACGCGATGGTCTTTAGTAAGAAGCATTTTGTCCTGCCATCTAGCGTCATTATACAAAAGCTCGTCGGTTGGTTCGAATTGCGTAGATTACCCATGTATGGTATTTTAGTTATGACACTTTTAAATAGATGTTTTATCTCTGGTAACTTTTTTTAATAAGATTAATATAAACCTTTCAAATAAGATTAATTCAGTATAAATCCCTAGTCCAGGGGTGACGAACCTAGGGCACGTTTGATCATTTGGATGGCACGCGAAGGATTTCTAAGTTAATATTTTTTTAATTTTAAGTTTAAAAAATTAAATTTTTATTAAATCATCCGTGAATTATTAATTTATTCCGTTTTATTAATTATCAAATGTTTCCCAAGATAAACGACAATCGTTTATTATTTTATCGTGGCAACATCTAAAACATAAATCTCTCCTTAAAAAAAGTAAGGAGGAACAAAAAGAATTTATTGCTCAAGCAAATAAAAATAAAAATGTACAGTCAACATCCCTAATGAAATTTATCGGCGGTCGTTCAAACGACAGATGGTGCTCGCAGTATGACTGGAGAGGAAAATGGTTTTATCAGTTTATTTACTGAACGTATTGGACATTCCGTTCTGGGCTTTCATTGCGTTATACACCAGCAAGTTTTATGCTCAAAGCACGGATTTCAGTCACTGGAAGATGTTATGATGTTTGTAACAAAATTGGTCAATTTAATATCTGTACGCGGATTAAACAAAAGAAAATTTTTAGAATTATTAAATGAGGTAAACTCAGTATATAAAGGTTTACTTATGTACAACAATGTGCGATGATTAAGTCGTGGAAAAGTTCTTCAAAGATTTGTCGAGTGTTTGAATGAAGTTAAGCTTTTTTTAATTAATGAGAATCTCATTGAAAAATATAACGAGTTACTAGACGTCGAACGGCTTTCAAAATTAATGTTTTTTACTGATTTGTGCTTACATTTAAATAAATTAAATATTAAACCGCAAGGTGTTAACAAAACAATTACTGTTATTTGTGTAGGGTTTGTCAGGGGTAGGTCAACGGAGCACGCCATGTTGTTTGCACGTGATTGGGTGAAGAATAATTGTAAGAAGTATGTCGTAGGTATTTTCTTGGACATATCGGGTGCCTTTGATAATGCCTGGTGGGAGATGATTCTTACCAAGCTGAAGGTCCGGCAGTGTCCGGGGTATCTCTTTGACATTGTCAAAAGTTACCTCGGTGATCGTACCGTGACCCTCAGCTATGGTGGATTATCCCGCACCAGGCCTCTGGACATGGGTTGCCCTCAGGGTTCGGTTCTAGGACCGACTCTGTGGAACATCCTCTTTGACGACCTGTTACTGCTTCCGCTACCGGTGGACTGCACGACTATAGCCTACGCGGATGATGCTCTCCTGCTCGTTTCTGGACAGACTCGCAGAGAATTAGAGGAAAAGGGTAATAGGTCAATTGCGATGATTTCTGACTGGTGTAAAAGAAACAAGTTAGCTCTGGCGCCTTCGAAAACGGTTGCTCTGAAGATGAAGGGTGGCTTGAGTCAGGTTAGGAATCCGATTTTGAAAGTGGATGGAATAACTGTAAAATTTGAAAGAGAAGTATCTAGGAGTGACCTTTGACATGTCGGGCTCCTTTCTGGCTCGTGTCAAGACCATCTCCGACCGTGCGGGGGTCTTCTTTGCTTCCATGAAGCGGATGAGTGTTGCGGACTGGGGCATCCGTTCGCCGGCTATGTGACTAGTTTACAAGGCTACTTATGTGGCTCAGGTCACGTATGCAGCCGAGGTCTGGTCGCATAGGCTCCGGATTAGGGTTGTCGCTGCAGCTCTGAATAGTGGGCAGAGAGTTCCGTTGCTGGCGCTGACGGGGGCCTACCGGACGGTTTCTAGTCAGGCCCTCCCGGTTCTAGCGGGGGTGCTCCCTGCAGACTTGGAGGTTTTGGAGACCTGCGCGCGCCGTAAACTTAGGCGGGGTCTGGAAACTGACTACTTCGGTAGGACTCTCAGGCGCCTGGAAAACGAGCGGTTCCAGGAGTTGGACAGAAGGATTAGACGGATCACGATCGAAGTTTGGCAAGAAAGATGGGATGCCGCTACCACCGGGAGGTGGACCCACAGCTTCTTCCCGAGGGTGGCGGTGAAAGAAAGAAAGGATTCCAAAGGGTATTTCCCCACACTGAACCACCACACAGTACAGCTGCTGTCGGGTCATGGAGAGTTCAGATCTAAGTTACATGATCTTGGGCTCTCCACCCACCCTTGGTGCGTCTGTGCTCGTGTGGCCCAGACTCCGGGACATATCCTGTGGGACTGTTCTTTGATGAGGGATGCAAGAGAAGCTTTGATTGAGGGCATAAATGGGCCACATGGAACGGATCGGCGTCTTACAAATGCCGACCTTGTGAGTTGTGAGGATAACTTCAGACTTTTTAAAGTGTTCGTGGGAATTTGGGTGACCCGTTGGGAAATCCTGAGGGGTCCTGCTCAGTGGTCCTGATGTACCCTTGACCATGCTGCCCTACACTGGTTTTTCTTTGTTTTTTTTTTAATAATCTTGCTTGCAATTTCACTTTTTCTGTTTATTACTTCTATTTTCTCTTTACATTCTTGTTAATTTCATTGTGTTTTCTATCGTTATTTTCTATTTTATTTGCACAACCATGTTATCTTTCAGTTTTGTATCATATTTTGTCAATTTTACGTTGTCTCTCATGATCGGTGTCATACCGGTGGTTTTACCTTTTTTGACACAAGTGCTACATGTTTTTATTTTTGTTTTGTCCCTTTCCCTCCAAGAAGGGGTGTTGATTTATTTTTGTCCCGTGCGATGTCTCCTCGGGTGTTCTTATGTTGTATTTCTAGATTATAGATGTTCTTTTATTGTAATTTTGTAAAACCTCTTTTAAAAATAAAGACTTTTAGCATGGGACATTGAAGGTTTTGCGCGACCGACTCGCCTGGTCTTGCTTCTTGTAATGCTGGGACGCAAGGCCGGGCGGAGAGGACGCTTTAGCATAAAATAATGCCAACCAGGCGGCGAATGTGTTGGGCTGATATGGACGCTTCGGCGCATAAAACAGCCCAGGGTATGTGGTGGGTCACCTTCAATGTTATGTTTGATTTGATCAAAGAATTTCAAGCAAAATACATATTATCGATCGTGACGTTGTATCTAACACCTTCAAATATTTCCTAAATACAAAAAAATATTTTGCAGAAGAAAAGCCAGATCAAATCAAATTAAGAAAAGAATTTTCTGTAGTTATTCAATCAATAATTAACGAGTTTTCTTCAAGATTTAAACAATTCAGGACGTTTGAAAAGACTTCAAAATTTATTTTGTATCCAGACACACTATCAGCAGATGACTTCAATTTGTAGATTTTCGAATGGTTAAATCTAGAAGACATTGAAATGCAATTTATCGAATTTCAATCGAGTTCGATATGGAAACAAAAATTTGTTGATTTGAGAAATGATTTGGAAATAATTGAAAGTGATCGATTAACGAACATAATTAATAAAAATGCAGAAGAAGAAATAATGAGAGCTTGGAACGCCATTCCAGAAGTCTTTAGGGATTTAAAAAAACTAGCGAGAGCAATATTATCAATTTTCTCGTCTACATATGCTTGTGAGTCATTATTTTCAGAAATGAATTTCATAAAATGTAATACAAGGAATAGAATGACTGATGAATCCAGTTGGTCGTGTGTGTTACTAAAAGTGACGAAATATGAACCAGATATTAAGAAATTGTCATCGAATGTACAACAGCAAAAATCTCATTGATAAATAACTAATGTGTGTTAGTGATTACGATTTTATTTTTAAGAAAATCTATTGTAATTTTTAAGCTTTTTAATAAAATTCAGAAAAAAAACTAATTTTTTACTGTTTCTATTTTGTTTATTTTTTTACTGCTTAGGCACGCCAGACAATCGAGAAATAATATTTGAAGATTTTTGGCACGCGGACCCAAAAAGGTTCGCCACCCCTGCCCTAGTCTATCGTTCAACCAACTAGTTTGAGGAACATTTAGATTAAATTAATTTCTAAAGTTGATCTACTTTTTAAAGAGTTATGGTTATTATTTCGGTCGTTGGACATATTTACCTATGTGTTAAATAAAAGGCATATTTTATACGAACCGTATATTTCACTGAGAAGCAAATCTCGACGTTTCGCTGAAGTCTTATCCAGCGTCATCATTATTATATCGTCCCTTTAGAGGTAAAACCCACTAACTACTACCTACTAACCGCAGTACTGGCCAAAATGAGTTATAAATACCAACATTCATATTTTTCCCATCTCTGTTCCAGGTAAAAATCAGTAGGTAAGTGAATATTCCGTGTCTATTTATAGTAATTTAGTGGTAAAAGTCATAATTTGAACATTTTCAATCATCATGTGACATGTTGAATGTTTAAATCTCATTATCTCAAAAATAATCTAATGTCACATCATAGGCCCGGTTGCTTCAAGTTGGATTAAAATAAAATTTCGGAATAATCCAAGACTATGGTCCCGTTGTTCATACAATGAAAATAAGTATTTCACTACATATATAATTTAATGTCCTGTTAATTTAATCTAACTAATATAATCGTAATCTAAATTAAACAAACCAAACCTAATAACCTAACCTAACCTCATATATTGCCTGTGAAACATCAAAATATGCAGTGCATTTTTCGAAACTTTAAAGTGTAATATCTTATTTAATACTTACTTTTTAAACGTAAATTATCTTTCATTTTGTTATTAGCACATTCAATAATATAGTGAAATAATCATTTTCGTTGTATGTGCAATGGGACCATTATCTTGGATTTAGCCAAAATTTCCTTGATCGTTTGATTGGTGGAGAACGCAAAAATCTACGCTTTAAACGAACCTTTACTTTAATCCAACTTGAAACAACCGGCCCTTAGTGAGTATATGTGGGGTATAAAAGCAAAGGCAGCAATATCCAAAAAAAATGAAAAATGTTTTGAATTATGAACCGGAGATTAGGGGAGAACAGGGTAATGGGAGCCTACTATGGGAAATTTGTGATAAAAACCACATTTGTTAACTTTCTTATAATTTTTAATTAAAAACTCCTGCACTGATTATCCAACTAAATTTTAATCACATTTATAATCAATCACAGTCATGTATGAAGGTAAAATAACGATTTTACAAAAAAAGTCAGTCGCTACCATTACCCGACACGTGCGGGTAATGAGAGCCCATTTAACACTTAGGTATATGGGAAATTGGTGCCATAATATTTACTCTTTCCCGAAAATTTAACTAAAAATAATTTAAATAAAATCTTAGTTATTAATACGTAGAACTATTTGTAAAACATATAAAAAATCAACTTTGTAACCAAAACAAATCAATAAAGATGAAATTATTAAAGAAGAACAAAGGACCCAAATTTTTACGGATCAGATCACTGCCAGAACATTCTTTATGGGCTTAGTTTCCGCAACTTCTGCATCGGTACGACATCTCCCCACTTTTTCCCGTGGATAAACAAATTGCACATAAAGCTTCCTCTTCTGAAAATTCTGACTCATCGTCACAAATTGCACTTAGCCATGCTAGGCTACCATTTTGAAAAGTAATAATATAAATATGTAATTCTACTTTCAATCACAATTTAACCAATTGGACTTGTTAGTAAATGAATCTAGGGATGTAATAAGCATAAACATAATAAAATAATAATATAATTTCATGCTTATCTTGGCGCTCGCAATCAGCAGTTTTTTATAAGCGTGGATCGAAAAACACAGAACCTTCCTTCGTGACTTAACGCATGGCACCACCGACTAGGGATGGGTCATCGACGTATTTACCGTCGACGAAACGAGACCGTCCACGTCCGTCCATCGACGAGACGATCAACTAGTTGAATTCGTCAACTAGTTGACGCGCCAACTTCGTTACGCGGACGTCGCGGACGTTCTATCTAAACATCGGGACGATGGTCAACTGTCTACGGTTCGACGCAACGCTGCTCGACGGCTCAACCGTTGGCTATTTGTATTACTTAATTATTATTATTATTAATTTTTAAAATTAAAGAAGTTCGAAGGAATATAGTTTCGGGGAAATTAAAACCGCTACTTGTGCTTATATGTAAAAATAAATATTTTATTATTTATTTGTTTACGCACATTATAGGCTTTTACATAGTGTTTTATATACTTTTTTCTATATATAATAAAGAAAAAAGTAGGTATTTATTTTTTTATTTAATATTCATGGAAGACCAACAGCACAACAAAGAAGCATTAATAAAAAAACATTAATATAATATAATATATAGATGGCCAATTACAGGTCTCCACATTTAGAAATATGTTAGTAATGATACATATTTATGAATTAAACTAATGCATGTTAAAAATTATGTAACAAGAAAGAATCTCAGGTGTAAGCAGTAAAATATTAGTTCAATAAAAAATAAAATAATTAAACAGAATTGTTTTATTTTATACAGCGCAAAATCAGGAATTCGCCGAAACGTCGCACGTGCACATCGCACAAATCAAGTAAAAAATAATAGCTTATTAAGCATATCTAACCCTACGCATGCATTCAAATTTCAAGTCTCTGTCATAGTTCGTGTACACAGATCTGCACTCTATGGTCGTGTACTTTAGAGTTGAAATGAAATTACCCGTCGAGCCGCCTATGACGTCTATGGCGTCTACAAGTCGACAGCGAGAGATGAGAGAGAAATAAACGGAGACGTTTTGTCTTGCTCTCGCTCGTTGCTTTGCACTACGTTGAATCTCGAATCGTCTACCGTCCACGGCGTCCGCCGTCCGCCGTCCACCGTCTATGAATTCAACTAGTCCATGCGATAAACGTAAACCGTCGACGCGTCGATGCAACGTCAACGGTTGATTTCAACTAGTCCGTCCATTCAACGCCCATCCCTACTAACGACTCGAGTTAGTCAGGTGAAGTTTCTCGATAGTTGACAGAAGCGGCCGAGTGTTTACCATCGCAAGAATGTGCCTACTTTTCGTTATCATCATCGCTCTTATTACCCGGTGGCTCTCATTACCCTGTTCTCCCCTACTAACTCAAAATTTACTGAATTCTATATTCTATGTATCTATCCCTTCCAAAATCATGTTTCCTATAAATTTATTTATAGGCTATGTTTCCTATAAAATCTCGAATTCAGTTCATTATAAATTAGTAGGTAACCCTGCATGGTTTATTTAGTGCTGCCCGATCAAATTTCTGTATTTAATACGACACCGGTCACCGGACATACCCCTGACATATTTTCGATGCAAATCTATTTCGCATACCTGCTGCATAATGTACTGCTATACTGCAAAGCAAACCTTTGTTTCCCCCACAAATTTATTTTCAACTTAATCCTTAACCCGTGCAACGCCGGGTACGAACAGCTAGTCTAGAGATAACTTTGAAAAACAAAAAAGTAGAGGTATCATTACCAGTTACGAAATCTATGTATACTAACTTATAAATGAGAAAATATAACAACAGATGTCTCTAGTAAAGGCCAGTGCAATATATGAAATGTTCTTGATTCGAACATATATAACTATCAAAATTTTGATAAGGTGTGGATGTTTTTACGATGGAAAGGTGAACGCTGCATTGCGTACAGTAGTGATGGGTCCGCTCTGTACTCACTACTACAATGTAGTACTACACTACATTGAAGTGCACACTTCGCACATTTTGATGTGTAGTGCACACTACAAACTACAAACACCAAAGTTATTGAAAGTATAAATTGAAAGTATAAACTTCAAATAGTATACTTCATTTCAAAGCGAACACTACAAAGTACATACACTTCAAAGTTATCGAAAGTATGAGAAACACATTTTAAATAGTGTATTTTTTACGTGAAATTTTTGGAAAGTTGATGTAGATATATGAAGAAATTTCTGGAATCTGTAACAACCCCCCCCCCCCATGGTTTGAAAAATTTTGGGAGCTATGAAGAAATTTTTGGGAAGTTGATGTAGCTAAACGGAGAAATCTTTTTTTTTTTTAGGTCGCCAAATGTTACTTTGGAGAAAATATCGTCATTTATTTTTTTTAGCTCGCCAAATTTTTATTTGGGAAAAAAATACTTCATTCGCTTCATTTAAAAATTTACTTCACTATTACTTCATTTCATTACTTCACTTCATTACTTCACTTCATTTACTTCACTTCATTTCGTAGTACTACAATTACTTCACTTCAAGTAGTTTTTACTACAATTGTAGTGTACACTTTGTAGTCTTCAAACTGGTGAACGTGTGTGTGTTGTAGTCTTCATTTTGAAATGAAGTTTTTCCCTTCGCTAGCGTACAGTGATCACATCAAGCCAGTTCATATAGGTTGTCAGCTCTGAGCCATCGTATAAGAGACTTCAATCCACATTTCTCATATACAAATAGCTTCGTCTCTGTGACTTCTACAATTTATCCTTAATTAGTTTTTTTAATCGGTTATTTTCGGTAGTTATTTGGGATTTGTATCTGATTGTATCGATGATAGATAACTAAGATGTAATTTTTATCTAGTGCCGATGGTTGCTCGTCGAACTGCAGAAATTCAGTTGCCGATCATCGACGCAATCGGATACAAATCTCAAATAACCGTTAGTGTGTCACCGATTAAAATAAATAATTTGTAATAGAAAAGTATCTATGCAGTAAATAATACAGCTATAGTCCACAATATTTTACAGGTTAGATAATAAATAATAAAAAAATTTAATCAAAAATTTTCTGCAAGATTATAAATATTTTATTTGACGTAATGAAACGTAAATAAGATATAGATTATTTGTTTGTTTAAAGATATATAATATACAAAATATATAATATAAGTTTCTTTAAAGAGAGTCTCAGATACAGATGGCAAATGTGAAAAAAATGCAAACTTTGAAGCCGCTTATCACCATAGCTATTGATATTAAGACATTGTTGCTTGAACATTTTAAACTCATAAATTAGGCAGAAATCTACCTGTTAAGTACTGTGGACTAGCTTTGTTATACCCTGTATACATAATCTCAATACAGAGAGGATAGAGCGCCACCCTCTCCTGTCCTGGTACACCACTTCTACCACGTTCATTCTCATACATCCTCTCATGCTCGCCCTTTGGTTTTTGCGATGTCGTAACTGATATGTTTTTCAATATTTGGTTTTCTGATCATGTCAGGTCTTTCGCCAATTCTTACTATTGTCTTCAGTACTTGCCTTATTCTCATAGGTTCCACATGACCAAACCTACTCACAGTTAGTAACAAAAACTTTACAGTTAGATTCTTGTTTAAACTATGAGACGAAAATGTTCAAGCAACCATGACCTAATATCAATAGATATGGAGATATCAAAGTTTGCTTTTTTTTTTCAATATTTCTAATTTTTTTTTGCAAAAAGTTGGTAACTAACACTAAACTATAAATAAGATAAACTATAAATAGATACTATAATAACTATAAATTAACTAAGATAAACTATAAATAACTAAAATAAAATGATAAAAATCTTGTAAAAAAAAACTATTTTCATTTTTTGCAAGGTTTTTATCATTTTAATCAATTTGTATTATAAAGTTAATGAATTTTTCATAATCGATATAAGTTACTGTAATAATAGTTCAACTATTTGCAAAAAATAAGTCAGAAATATTTTAAAAAAATGCAAACTTTGATGTTGCAGACCTCCATAAGGTCATGTTTGCTTAAACATTTTCGACTCCATTATCAAGCCAGGAATACACCGGTAAAATTTTTGCTACTAGCTATGAGACATCCTGTACATGGTGATAAATATAAATTGAGTGGATCAATAAAAACACAGTTATTGTTATAAAATATTTAATAACATTATATATTTATAAAAACATAACATTGAAAATACACAAATAATGTCTTACGACACACAGTTTTTAAAAAACGAGCGATTATACATATTTTAATCAAATAAAAACCATTTTTTAACTCATTATTTTAATTGAGAAAACCTTCAATATTCCCACCATGGGAGCTTTTTAAAATTTTTAATCTTCAAAATTCACAAAATGTACTTCAATAATAAAACCTAGGGATGTTTTAGTAATAGGCCGAGATCAGCTGGAAATATAATGATACCTAAACGTTATTACGTTTAGCCCAACATCATTTAACTTATCAAGGATTTTCAGTATTCTTATATAATTCTACCAATGATTGCATTAGTAATATACAGGGTTATTTGTAAAACATTAATAACCTCGCAGGACTATATTCCTGCCTTGATCATGAGTCGAAAATGTTCAAGCTATTATGACTTAATACCAATAGTTATGGAGATATGTGACATCAAAGTTTTTTTTTTCAATATTTCGGACTTATTTTTTGTAAAACGTTGGATTATCATTATAGTAACTTATATCGATTACGAAAAATTCATTCGTTTCAATACAAGTTAAATATAATGATAAAAACCCTGAAAAAATTCCAATTGTAATGTTTTCCAATTGGAATTAGAAGGTTTTTATTATTTTATTTGAATGGTATTAAAGGTAATGAATTTTTCATTTTCGATATAAGTTACTGTAATGATAATCCAATGTTTTACAAAAAACAACTCAGAAATATTGAAAAAAAAATGCAAACTTTGATGTCGCATATCTCCATAACTATTGGTATTAATTAGGTCATAATAGCTTGAATATTTTTGTCTCATAATCAAGGCAGGAATGTAGTCCTGCGAGGTTATTAATGTTTTACAAATAACCCCGTATATGACAATGCCTCACACTTTTAAACACGATAATTAAACTCTCTATTAAAGTGGGAGAGCGTTAATATTTTAACCAAGATATATTATAGATGTCTCATAGAGATGAAGTTATATTTTTATATGGAAAAATAGGTATGGAAGTCTTTTTTGGGTGTCCATAGGGCGTACGACTGGATAGTTTAAGTGATCACTTATACAATGTAACGTTCACCAATTCCACCCATGATAAGAATACCACGTGTATCCAATTTTTGGATATTGTATTATATATATATTATAATATATATATATATATATAATATATATATTATATATAACTCGCACAGTGCACAGTTTGTTTCGTATGTGAGTTGTATGTTTACTACCGCCACCTGCAGTCCAAATCTTTGTCATTCCCATAATCCAACACAGATGTCACTATTGGCAATGAGATATCTATATTTTGATTCGAATTTATCTATAATATATCTTGATAAATGATGTCCCCCTGGGGATGAAATCCAGTATTGTGTTCTTGAAAAATGTTGACATTCCGTTATGCAAATATATAATATGTATGTATATGTAATTTAAATTAAATAATAATAATTTTGTACACTTTGAGAAATACATTTTCAATTAAAGCATCAAAAATAGGTACATAAGGAATTTCACAAAATAAAGCAAGTATAACAAAATTTGTTTTATCGTGGTTTTATCACATTTTTTAGTTTGATACTGAAGAGAACTATGAAATAAATTTTGAAAATAGACAACATATATATATACACAGAAATACACAATCAACAAATATACATTTTTTATTTATTTATTGAAATATACATGTCTACATTTTTTTATATAAAAATCTTGCAAAATTGTAGAAAATCACAGAATGCTTTACATTTTAAATAATACATCATTAGGAATATTTATAACAAGAATTCAATATAACGTTCTTTCGGTCGTATTCTGAAATAAGCAACATCACTATTTCAGTATCTTGACAGTTATTGTATACAATTGTAATGCCGTCAATTTTGTCGTTTTTTAATTTGACAGGTTTGAAATGAATGAATTCAACAGAAAGCGCTAAAACGTAAACAAACGTTAAGTTATACACAATTTGTGAATACCGAAATGGCAACATTGCTTATTTTGGGATACGGCCGAATATTAAGAAAACATTATATTAAAGCTGTCACCATATTTCACAGGTCATTGTAATATTTCTATAAAATACTTGGTATTTTGTTTTTTCTGATCCATTTTTTAGTCTGTACTGTAGTTTGTTAAATAGTTAATGAATTTTTACTGTTTAGTTCGACATCCGTAACTGTTGTTTGTTTTTTTAATTTCTAGTTTATAATTTGTTATTTGTCGTATTGTATATGTTTGTGTCGTATTTATGTTTTAAATCTGTCCTTCGCGTATTCTTTCAGTGTCAGTTTGTAATGAAGTTGTTTTTGTATCGGTAAGATTTTACACATTTAGAATAGCTTGTCAGGCTGGTAATTACATGCTTTTTTCTATTTTAATTAGCTTTAGTTATAATTATTTATAATTGTAGTCTAAAAATGTTTGAAATATTAGTTTGTAACTGTTTATGCCGTAGTTTATAATCGAGTCTACTATACAATAGTGTAAGCAATATTGCTTGGAATAAAGGTGTCAGAATTAACCTAACATTAACCTAAACAGTGCTCTTAATTTATGCATGTGTTTTCTATGTGATTTGAAGACAATAGAGAAATACAATCCTTCGACTCATTTTAAGTTAAAAAAAAATAAAAATAAAAATAATAAAAAAAAATCAAACTTTGATGAATTAATTATGACGGATAAATTGATTCATTAGTGAATCTGATAATTCATTCATCTTTTGTCATGTGTGCAAAATTTCAGCTCGATTGGACATTGGAAAGCGGGTGAAATATCAATTATAAGTTTCCACCTAGACAAAGAAGCGAAACTAATATTAGCGTGGTAAAAAAAATAAAACAACAGATATATTGAAAAAAAGCCACTTCAAACAAAAACATGTGCAAAAATAAATAATCAAAATAGAACAACTGTTATTTAATAGTTTAGATGTTCCAAGGGTGTTAATCTAATACCTCACCAAATTATTACACAAATTAATAAATGGTACTATCGACTGTCCTCAACTACTAGAACGCATGCTTGCGTGTTCCGTCTCGCGTAAATAGAAGTCATGCAGGTTTTGCCGTGGAAACTGCAGCTACCAACTACGTCTTTAATTCCCCACTGCAAAGGCTTCCTAGACTAGCAGACACGAGCAACTTGACGTCTTTGCAAACAACTTTATAATATTCAAACATATTTTAAAAGGTAAATTGAAAGATTACTAGTATTTATCAAATTGGATTGTATTTGTTTTGATTGTTGGTTGAGTGATATAACTAACTGTTATGTAACATTTTTATTATATTATGACTTTCTAAGCTTGTGTTATTGCTTTTCACTCTACATTATTACCTACTTTTTAATTATTTTTTTATTACATTATGTTTTCCTTATGCTTTGTTACATACTTGCTTTTTACTTTATATTATATTTATCTTTATATATTCGTATTTTTATTTTAAATATTTGATTTCCACTTTGTCATTATTATTTTTTCTTTAAACTATCCATTATATATAAATGGTCACTTTACCTATTTGTTTGTAAAAGCCCTATAGGGCTTTAGTAAATCAATCAATATATATATATAAAGAAACCCGTGTTTCTCTATCCGCCAAGGTTTCTTCACAACTACCACCCCCTGGTGGTTATGGTGGTGAATAGCCCTTGGTGTCCCATTGAAAATGTGCGAGTTTGGTGGGGGTGGCTGAGGTGGAAGTGGGTGACGAAAATATGCTTTCTAGCACATGTTTTGTTATGGGAAGGCCGAAAATACTTTAGATTGTTCCAGAATGGGCCCGCCGACTGTGTCGGTAAGTCTAGAAGGTTCCGAAAAAATAATAGAAAGTTCTGGAAGGAGAACGTTCTAGAAAATTCCCAAAAGTTCTATAAGGTTCCTAACTAAGTGGCGAAGTGTGCCGGTGAGTCAAGAATGTTTCAGAATATCCAGTAAAGCTCTAGAAAGTTCTGGAAGGGGAGTCAAGAAGATTCCCGAAAATTCTATAAGGCTCCAAACTAAGAGGTGAGTCGAGAAAGTCGTGAGTCCAGAACGTTTGATAAAGGTCTATAAAATTCTGGTGGCGGAGTGTGTCTGTGATTCTATAAGTTTCCAGACTGTCCGATAAAGTTCGAGAATGTTCTGGATGAAGAACGTTCTAGATGATTCACGAAAGTTCTATAAAAGTTCATGATGATTCTCGAACGGTTAAGTAGGTTCTGGGAAAACACGTTCGAGAAGGTTCTATAAGGTTCCAAACTGACTGGCGGAGTGTGTCGGTGAACCTAGAAAGTTCTAAAACGTTCAATTCAGTTCTCGAATGTTCTGGAAGGAGAACGCTGTAGAAGATTTCCGAAAGATCTCTAACGTTCCAAACAGTGTGGCGGAGTCTAGAAGGTTCCAGAATGTTCGGTAAAGCTCTAAAAATTTCTGGAAAGAGAACGTTCTAAAAGATTCCTTAAAGTTCTATAAGATTCCAAACTGAGTGGCGGAGTATGTCGGTGAGTCTAGAAGGTTCTAGAAAGAAAAAGTTTAAAAATGTTTTATTGTTTTCCAAACCGAGTGGCTAAGTCCATCGGTGAGTCTAGCAGATTCCAGAAGAATAAGAGAAGGTTCCAGAATGCTCTAGAAAGTTCTGAATGGAGAAAGTTTCAGAATGTTCTATAAGGTTCCAAACTGCGTTGCAGAATGTGTCAGCGAGTTTTAAAGGTTCCGGAAAGTTGGTTCGAGAATGCTTTAAAAAGTTCTGGAAGGAGAAAGTTCTACAAGCTATCAGAAAGATCTATAAGGTTCCAAACTGAGTGGGGGAGTGCGTCGGTGAGTCTAGAGGTTCCAGAACGAATTATAATGCTTTAGAAGGTTCTGGAAAGGGAAAGTTCTAGAAGATTCCAGAAAGTTCTATAAGATTTCGGAATACTATAGAAAGTTTTAGAAGTTCTCTCTAAATTGTTATACTTGTGCGCTAAAATATCTGTTGATATTTGGCAAAGCAAAGACAGTCCAGTACGGCAATCAATCACAGGTGCCGAAACCAGCAAAAAAGAGACGTCAACACAATTCTATGCTTACCGAATTATGGTCCCGAGCGAAGCCGGGCCAACCAGCTAGTTGATTAATCAATCACCAAACCTTCTATTTTTTAAAAATGAAGAAAATTGCTCCACTTTGTGGGCCATTTATGACTGAATGGCCTCGTGAGATGAAATTAATCAAATCATGTTGATGTTATGTTAGCGCCTGGTTTGCCGCAACTCTAACGCATGCATTCATAATCCTAACATATTATGTCCGTGTCTCTTTGTCCTCCCTCCTTTTCGTATCGCTCCGTCCCCCTTTAGCCTACCGGCGCCGGGCGGAGACAACGCCGTTTACAGAGGCGCATGAGTTACCTGATAATTGTGCTAGCGGTCGGGGTCGCCATCGGTCTACACGCCGTTTTGTACACGTCGCTGTTGAATATTTTGAGTTTGTTCAAATCTTTCAGAACAGTGCTGGATTTATGTCACAGAGACATTATTAATCAATTAGTGTATATTATAGATATCTCACAGAGACGAAACTGTATTAATTATGGGAAAGTAGGTATAGAAGTCATTTGGGTGTACCACAGGACTTATGACCTGTCTTTTTATGGTTGGCTTAAGTGATCACTTTACACAATTGTAACATTCGCCATTTCCACCCATGATAGAATATACCATGCTTATTCATTTTTTGGAAGTTGTATATATGTTCAAATTGCGTGGAAAGCTTTCATATATGAGTTGTAAGCGCCTTTTCCATGCGGCCTGTACAAAGCCATTTTCATTCCCCTAAATCCCCACAGAAGTCGCTAATGAGAAAATCTACATTGATTTTTACGGAATTTTGAGAGCAATATACTTTATTGTGTGTAATGAAATTCATCCGAATACTTGCATTACACTAGGATACGCCAGGAAATATTATTTACAATTTTTGTTAAATTCCTTTTTACCAGTCCGCTGTTGAAGCCGTTACGAGGCCAAATCGAAGTGCGCGATTCCTGAATCCACCATAATTGCGAAACGGTCTCCTTCTCGAGTATAGAAGTCGCGGCTGAGTCCAAAGGCGTCCGACCGCACCAGAGAAGAAAAAGCTAGGCCAGATTCAGTCCTTTGTTTCTAATCATTACATACTTTTTTCCAGTTCGTGTTGCGTCTCAATTGCAAAAAGTAAACAGTCCCTTCAAATCATATATAGAGAGAACAATTAGAGCCAATAAAGCAGAGGTCTACACACAATGCAGTGGTCAGATCCACTTCGCCTGTGTTGTTTTCACTCCGGGAAGCTTATACCCTTCTCGTCAAATCCTTCTTGTATTTTATCCTTCCTGTACATATCAATAAAATTGTATTAAATAATGGGGTATGATAGAAAACGTGATCGCAGTAGGTAAAACAGAGTTTCTCGAACGACAACTGGTGACAACTCTGACATCCTGACGACATCAAACTCCAATTCGATTTCAGTACACTCAAGAAACATTTAAAATTATAGAAAAAAAATCACTGCTTCAGTAAAATTTCACTTTCAATACCAACAATATTGACTATAAGCAACTAGATTTGAATTCGCCTTGGAAACTGGTGAACGGGGTAAAAACAAGGTGTCAGTTTTAGCGGGACAGTTCAATAAGACAAAAGATGATGAATACCAAAATATTCACGTATCGCTCAACTTTTTTAAAATTTTTATTTTATATATAAATTTTATCTGATCGTATTGTTTGTGCAAAGGACTATTGTCTTTTTTTGTTTGTCATGTCAATCGCGATGTTCGTTCGGCCGAAGGCCGCCGGAGTGAATCTACCCTGGCTGTCCGGCTTGGAACGCGACGACAGATGTCGCATGAGTATGACAGTTCTCTACTTCGCATTCTGACCTTGAAGCATCAGCAGTGACATTTTTGCGCACCGAATTCCCTTTATATAAATTAATTAACCCGCCATCACATTTGTGATATACTATCGCCGTTAATTGAGAAGTGCAATGCGCCGTTGTGTTTTGGGCCGCTCGCGCCAGCACGCGGTATACATGTATTGTATATGTATTGGACTGTTCGCCGCAATACTTATACAACATACCGACAAGGACAAAAAATACATCGCGCATATTGAATTCATTAAATAGATAATAAGATAAATATATAACAGGAATAACGCGACAGTTTATGCAAGAAGAAGATCCAGGATCTAGCCATCTGGGTAAGTCAGTTGATGTAATTCTTGGGTGGTTTTAGGTCTGACTTATAATGTAAAGTGAAAAAGAATTAATCTGTTGCTTAAAGACTCTTAATGAGTCAATAAACGATATGATAACTGAATTCATGTATTTATTTGTGTTTCAGGTAAGAACTTTTCACCACAACAAAGCAGAGATGTGCTAAGTTTGTGGCGCAAGAGTATATGTACTCCATAAAAAAATGCTTCAAGCATTTTAGATAAGTTAATCATAGGATAGGTATTAATCATTTTATTTGATTTGCATTCTATTGATGTGGAATCTTCTGCTTACGTCAATAATTGTCAAGTTGACCTTCCTTAACGGAACATGTCAACTTTCAAGTAATTAATCAAATCATTAATCATGGATAACAAATAGACCTAATAAAGCAGAGATCTACGCACAGTGGTCAGATTCACTTCGCCTGTGTTGTGTTCACTCCGGGAAGCTTATACCCTTCTCGACAAATTGCGAAGTACTCATTGTTTATACTGAATTGTTCATTTCTGCCTGTACCTGTAAAGTGATAATACAAAATCTTCTACAAAATCCTTTTTGTGTTTCATCCTTCCTGGCCATAACACAAATTGGTGGCAGCGATCCTTCGACTAACGTAAAATCCTTAAGATTTACGGTCTGTAATAGTTTAAACAGAAGGAACGAACAAAAAAAATATATATACACATATATATTCAAGTTATCGCCGAGAAGGCAAGTCAGCAGCATCAGGCATCTCAAAACCAAGGAGTTGACAAGGAACAACAAGAAGACAGAAGCAGGAACAAGGCAACACTAAAAAACAAGGATTCTCACGCAGATCACCGCCTCACAAGAAGATGAAGACATCAATTTTCTATTTCCAGTAAGCACTTAACAATAAATTATTTTAGACACTATTAAAGTCCCGTTAAACTTTTAGACTTTTATACAAAGTCGTGATTTGAAATTTTATTGTATTATTGTAAATTTAAATCGAATAAAACATTTTATGTCAGATGGGTTATCGTAACAACCATCAACCTCCTTATAACAACTTCTGAACCTAACTATGAGATAAAAACCATATCTTCATTACCTGGCCTCTTCTTTGAGAATATAGGCTCTGTCAAATTTCATTCAAGGATACGTGGAAACTTTTTGTTTATATTGATATTAAACCCATAAGGCAGAATATATTACTTATCAAAAATATCTACTTGCAAACAAAAACACTTTGTGATAACCCTAAGTTAATTGAAATTGAAGGAATGTACCTGTTATTATTAAACCAACCATTCCTAACTTAGAATCTAAATACGAACTTTTCTCAGAAATAGTCAATCATCAAACAATGTAACAAGGGCTAAACGAGGACTTATAAATGGAATAGGAAGTGGTCTAAAATACCGAACATTATGAAAAGATAATTAATCAACTAAACAATAACGATAAAAATACTTTAGAGCTACTGAAACAACAAACGCAAATCGCGCAAGCTACTATATCCACCTTTAACCACTCTATTACTAATTTAAATTTTAATGAAAAAATATTTAACGAAAACATCGAACAATTTCACTTTTATACTAAAGAACTAGAGAGGAGACAACTTACTAATTCTGAGGTCAATCAAGTAATGGAACATTTAATATCATTATTCCAAACTATTACAAATGTAGAATTTCAACTAAACACCCTAATATACTGTTCACTAAATAAATCCAATACCTTACATCCCGAAGTAATATCTCATAAACAATTAATTCATAAACTCGAGCAATCTGTTCATTTACCTGTAGGAAGGATGCAGTTACCCATATCCACCAGAAAATCAAAATTACCCATACATTTCGGAACTTTCCGACCTTAAAGTCATTTTTCATGAAGAAAAACTTGTATTTATTCTATTATTCTAATCAATCTATCAGTAATTGATTTAAGCTTTAAGGTCTTCCATGTAATTCCATTACCGGTAAAAACAGGACTTAATTTCATATTCATTCAACCCACATCTAAATATTTATTCATAACTGATCTAACCCTCCGAGACCGTATGTATGTTCAAACGAACACTAACTTTGCGATTTTATTTTTCCCATAATATATCGAATATAAATGTCGGGTTTTTGTTTTCTGATTGCTGGCAATCTTGTCTATGGCGTCTATTTTTTCCGCTTGGCTGCGATACGTAATCCCGCCTAAATTGTCGTTTGCATTTTGACAGATCGACTCTCAGTGAATCTTCCAATTCCGTCCGTTGTTATTTGAATATTTTAAGGTAAGTTATTAATTTTTTTTATTCAAATTATATTTATTTTGTTGCCTAGGGGTGTATTCTAACTATAACATAAGTAAATACATCCATTTTTCGAAGTTGTTTGTCAGAATATTCAAGTAAAATACAAAAATCGAACATTCGGTCCCAGCGGTAATTTTTTTACCAGTATGGCGGATAGTTTATTATTACAATCATTCGAAACTCTTTATTTTCTATATGTGTTATAGTAAAACTGTCATATGTTTTATGCGTAAATATTTCAGTAATTATATTTGGTGTGTTTTTTACAATTTATAGATACCAGTCTCAAGGACATTGAAATTACTCTGCTATTGGAAGGCGATATTTCTGACATAGAGCTGGAGGAAGAAGATGAATTTGAGGAATTTCAAAATGTCTGGTGTGCAGAAGACGGTGATTTTAATAAAAAAAACCCTCGAAAATGAAGTTGGAATGCAGCTTGAAATTTTAGTAAGTCATGAAATAGTTCAAAGCACATTTTAATGAATATTTATAAAACTGTTCGAATTCATCGATTTTATCTTGCATTAAAAATATAACATTTTCCTTTTTCAAATGTTGAAGTCAACAATACCGATAAAGAGGATCCTCTACTGGACGTGGATGAAATAGAGCCCACCCAGGCAGAAGCCAACGTTGCTTCAGAGGCAGTTGCGAGGGCCGATTTACGCTGGCGTCGTCGGGATTTAGAAAATGTTAACATCGAATGCTTTGGAAACTTTTCTGTGGAAACTTTTCTGAACCGAATAAAGATGTAACAGCTCTCCAATATTTCAAAAAGTTCATTGATAATGACATGATTTTAAATATGGTGGAACAGACCAATCTTTATTCTATTCAGAAGAGTTTGACAAATGTTTGCACCTCATTTGAAGAAATGGAAAGGGGCATAATGGGTATATTTAAGCTTCCTCATATTCGCCACTATTGGCAAGAGGGGCTTAGACTACCACTGATATGTGATGTCATGTCGAGAGACCGATTCATCAGCCTCGGGAAGAATTTCCATCTAAATGACAACTCTAACTGTGTGCCCAGCGGTCAACCTGGGCATGATAAACTGTTTAAAGTTCGTCCATTTATAGACAGCCTCCGCCAAAATTTGTCTAAAGTTGAACCAGAAGAATTCAACAGCATAGATGAAGCCATGATCCCGTTCAAGGGTAGAACCATTTTAAAACAATATATGAAAAGTAATCCCCATAAATGGGGCTTTAAAATGTTTGCCCGAGCGGGATCAAGTGGCTTAGTTTATGATTTTGAATTATATACGGGTAAAGACACCAATGTGGGTAAAAGGACTGCACTAGGAATCAGCGAAGACGTTGTAGTCAGACTTTGTAGAGGCATTCCACCAAATGCAAACTACAAAGTTTCCTTTGATAATTGGTTCACCTCACACTCACTTATTTCCAAATTGAAATTTTTAGGCATATGATCCATTGGCATTGTTCGTAACAACCGACTACCGGGCTGTATATTTAAAACAGACCGGCAGTTACAAGAAGAGGGCCGTGGAGCGTATGACTATAGGACTGAGATGGAATCTGGTGTGTTTGCCTTGAAATGGTTCGACAATAGAAATGTGCACTTCGCATCGTCATATGTCGGACTGGAACCTGTTGGTACCGTCCGTTGGTGGTTTAAGGTTTCCCGCTCCTACATAGATGTACTGTGTCGGATATCCGATCGAAACGGTTCTATTTGTGAATAATCTTTCATCTCGTTGACATGTGTGTGGTGAATGCCTGGCTGTTGTACATGCGTCACTGCACGCAAAGAGGTGAAAGATATAAACCATTGGTAGTGTTCGATCGGAGATTGGGCGTGCTCTGACATCCAGTAGTGCAATCAACGTTTTTCGTAGAGGTCGACCCTCAAATGAACCACAAGAGAAATCGTCGCCTTCATCTAGTAGATATCGCGGGAGACAAATGACACCTCTTGATGATGTGAGGTTTGGTGGATGGGGGCATTTTCCTGAGTATGCTGAAAAGCTATTGAGATGCAAACACTGTATCCAAGGCATCGTGCAGGTGAAATGCCAACGGTACCAGGTACATCTGTGCTTTACACCTACTTGCAACTGCTTCAGGGACTTCCACGCCCGACCTGGGTCCTAATAAAATCTAATATATTAATTTTTATGTGTTTTTTATATATTATTACAATTGTTATACTTTTTTTGTTATACTTGTTATATTTTTATTCAATAAAATAGATTTTAGTATACTTATCATATGTTTCAAATCCCAACTCGTCTGGGATCTTTTATGTTTAGATTTATATATGTTTTATGTGTTTTTTTTTAAATTTTATTATAATTTTCTTTTTAATTAAATACTCACTACAAAATGTTTCATTATATTGTAATTTTTTTATTATTACATGGATTTTAGTATGTTTTTGCAGCAGCTATTTTTTTCCCATACTAATAAAAAAACACCCTTTGAGTCCTAATGTATGTTCAAACTAACATAGCATAACTTCTAAACTTCATGTGTAAACAATTTACGACACTAGCTCACCCGACCTGTGAAACGAACATGTTAAACCCACTAACCAAACATATATCTCACCATTGTGCAACTTTAAAATACCAAATAATAATTATGAAATTTACCTCAAGTTAACTAAAAGTAACACGTGGATATTTATGGTATCAAAATCGGACAACCGAAATCTTTTATGTAACAATACTCGAAAAGAAAATATAATCATACATGGCACTGGTCTAATAACTTTGAATAAAAATTGCAAATTATTCTCATCAACGACCAGGTAAGACCTCAAGGTCTTACCTTGGTTTCTTCGATCATATACTGCCTTCACTAGATATTTTGGACGACGAATGTTGCAAATTTAAAAACAAATCACATATCGATGAACCCATAGATGTACTATAAATATAGACTAGTTACCAACTAAAATATCTGCTACGCAGAACGGCAACCCGAATTACTGTGAACATAGACACACATTGCGGGATTTGGTCTAGGGGTGTTCAAAATGTATAAATGTCCGCACGATATATATATAATATATATACATATATATATTGTGATAAATATTTTTTCACTACCTCGGTGCGCACGCCAGTCAGTCACTAATAAAAAGAAAGATTAATCTTTGTTTGTAAAGAATGTTGTCTAATGTTTTTCTGAAATTTTGTTTTTAACGGGGCGATCCCAAAACCAGATACCAAGCGGATCGACTCGATTGCAACTTGGACGGGAGCCCGGCTTGATCCACGTCGGACTTGCATGAACAACATGGCGGGCTTGGTTCGCTTCCACCGATAATTGCCACCTACATGGAGAACTAGAGCTGGAGGAAATGCTGCAAGAGGCGACAACCTCAGACTCACCATGCAACTTCCGACTCTGTGGCCGCATGAGTCTGCAGGCGGATAGCCGTTTCCTACCGACATAAAAGTAAAATCAACTTCATTTATTTGTATTCATCTGAGGCCTAAAAGTAATCTCAACCTTCGTGTTCGAGTATTATTTCTGTTAAAAAAGACCCTTTGGAAGAGATAGAAGAGGATCGTTTACATTTGAAATGAAAGAGCTGAAATCCATCACTGGAAAAACTCTACGTGATCTACGTGATGTCCGAATTGCAGACATTAGGAAAACCTGTAAAATAGAGGATACATCACGATGGAATAGATTACCGACAATCCCGACATATCTATGTTGGGATTGTTGAAAATTACCTATCTAAAAATGGACACCAAATGTATAGACTGTGGATTTATACAGTGCAAGATGGCCACAGCTGCTCAATCAACGAAAGAAGCCGTCCCCACCGTCACTACTGACATGGTAATTCGTGCAATAAAATGTACAAAAACTGGGAAATCACCTGGGCATGACTCTTTTAGCATTGAACACATAAGACATGCAGGAGATTATCTACTCCCGCTACTGGCCGAACTATTCATATAATAATGCATACCTGCGGAAATAAAAAAAACAGTTATTGTACCTATACTAAAGTCCAAGCAACTGGATATATGGTCTCCCTATAGAACTACATCGATATAGCTAGCTTCTATAGTAGCAAGGCTTTTTGAAAGAGTAGTTATGGACTAGATTTCCATAAACCTGAACACTAGAGACAATCAGATATAAAAATAATTTGTCAACTGAGAATGTTATCTTTGTTGTAAAGAAAATCGTGGATCTTAACAAAAGTAAAAAAATCACGATATACGCGTGTTTTTTCGATTTGAGCTAAGCCTTTGACCGAATGAGACACGACAAGCTATGGATGAAACTGCGTAAATGAAACATCTCCCAACCATTGATAGACGTTCTCGACAATTGGCATAGACAGCAAGAGAACTCAGTGCGGTGGTGACAAGTCGCTCGCCACAGCTGGAGCAGGACGGACAGCAGAGCTGGTGCACTATCACCCACAACCAACCTCCACCATGGTGACCCCACCATGCAGCTCCCCAACTGTAGAAGCGAACATCATCGAATATGTTCGAAACAGGCTCAACAAGCAATTCGACGCATATGACACAGCCTACCTCATACGAGAAGTTAAGGAAGGCGTCCGAACAGGCACATTACACCACATACCAATCAACCCCCTCTACATCCACCACACCAACCCCCCCAGAAGCCACCACCCCGACTCCCCACACCCCAACCCCCACCATCCCCGCCGCCACTCAAACCGAGACCGTAGCCCTTCCGAAGCACGGTCCATTTCCTCGACAGAGGAGAGCGGAAGAACCCCATCACCCACTTTCACCCCCGATCCCACCACCGACGAGGAGTCATCCTCAATGGACTGGCAGCAGGCAAACATAAAGAGCAAGCGCGCACGCTATATCCCCGATTTTCACCAGAGTCCATCAGGACCACATCCCCCCCAGCATTAATCAGGCGTATCGCCACTCCCCCACTCTCCCCATCGGACAAACGTTCAACCCAAACCCCCGCACCCCCTCTTCAACCACCACCCCCACCCCCTCTGCATCCCCCCACTCACACCACCACCCCCGCTACAACCTCCAACGCCATCCCCACTTCACTCCCCACCCCCCCTCCAAGCTCTCCAAATCGCAAATAACCGTCAGCTGCCAAACAAGTCTACCACGGTAGAATCCCACCTATAGTCCTTCACTCAAAGGAAGACTACAAAAACATTTACAAGACCCTCCAAGAGAGAGGAATATATTTTACCGCCCAAAACAAGGGCAACTACGTCTACATCCACACAAAAATTCCCATTGACCACCACCGCGTGACAACCCTCCTTCAATCTCACAAGAATGAGCACCACTCCTTCCGACTACCGGAAGACAAGCCCCTGAAGGTGGTGATCAGGGGCATCCCTGAATCTCTCTCGGCCCAAGATGTGGCCGACGAACTGCAAGTTGACTACCCGGTGATCACCACTCACCGGATGAAAAAAGGCTCAGACCGATCAGCCCTCCCCTTATTCTGGTCACCTTGACCAAAAACGACGCCGGGAAGAAAATCTTCACCGAGCTTAAAGAGATCCTCCACCTGAGGGTCACGGTAGAGCGCCTACGAGCACTAGCTCGTCAGGCTCAATGCGACAACTGTTAAAACTTAGGCCACAGGTCGACGTGTTACTTTGGGAACCACGTTGCGTTAAATGCGCAGGGGATCACGCGACTGTAGATTGCGTCAAACCCCCCGACACCCCGGCCACATACGCCCTCTGCCAAGGCTCCCACACGGCCAACTATGGAGGCTGCCCCGCCCGCCCATCCCTCCGGCCAAACTACTCCCGCTATCCCCAACGCCCCAGACAACCACCACGACAACACCGCACCTACAGCGCGGTTACTCAAAATCACCAAGCCCCCCCACCCGTCGTCCATTAATATGGTTATTTAATATTAAAGACCCAGGATCTCGATTAGTAAGACGGCGATTAGCTTTAGAAGAATATGATTACGGTATTGTTTATAAACCTAGTAAAGTGAATTGTATAGCAGACGCTCCAAGTCGAATCAATGTTAACGAGCAAATAAAAGTAGAAACAACAATAAATACGATTAACTCATGTTCAGATTCTTATACAGACTTTCTAGAAAAATATAGATCTTTTATCATAAATTATAGCAATATTGAAGAAATTAATGAAAAATTAAATACCTCCAAACATTTTGCTGTTTGCCTATCTGCTGATAAAGAATACCACAATGACTTGCAAAAAGAAATAAGAGACAAATTTAATCATAAAAATTTCGTTGAAAATAAAAATATCAAAGTTAATGATGTGTTAGAATTCCGAGGTGATACACAAAATGTTTATTATTTAATAAACAAAGAATATTTTTGGCATAATTCGGAATATGAAAACATATTTAAAACCCTTGTTAAATTACGAAACCTATTAACTTTAGCAAATATAAAAGAAATTAATATTCCCAACTTATGTGATAAATTTGACAAAACAAAATGGGTTAAAATACGAGCCATGTTAAGATATATATTTAGAATTTCAAATATAAAAATAATTGTTTACCATGATAAAATAATATCGCCTAATGAAGAAGAAATAACTTCTTATAGAAAAAATTCTTATAGAAAACCATTCAAATCCTTCATCAGGTCATTCAGGATTTTTTCGTACATATAATCGTATAAAAGAAAGATATAAATGGTATAATATGAAAAAAGATATTAAATTTTTTATCAGGAAATGTGAATCTTGCCAGAAGTTAGAAAGAAAAACAAAGAAGCTATGGAAATTACAAAATGTTCTAGTAAGCCATTTGAAAGAGTAGTATTAGATATAAGGTCCTTTAACATTAACTGAAAACGGTAACAAATATATTTTAACACTTTAAGATGATCTTACTAAATTCTCTCAAGCTTATGCTTTGCCTAACCACGAAGCTATAATAGTTGCTAAAACTCTTTCAGAAAAGAAAAAAGTTTATTTGCAAATTAGGAATACCCGAATCTATTCTTACGGATCAAGGAACTGACTTCATGTCTAAACTAATGAAAGAAGTTGCCAAATTATTTAAAATAAAACAAATTTTCAGTACAAGTTTTTATCCACAAACCAATGGAGCTTTAGAAAGAAGCCGTCAAACTCTTGCTGATTATCTTAAACACTATATAAATTCCGACCAGTTCGATTGGGACAAATGGATTGACTTTGCAATGTTTTCTTATAATACATCCATTCACAGTTCGACTAAAATGTCTCCTTATGAATTAGTTTTTGGATATAAGGCGACAATACCATCGTCATTAGTTAAAAATCCAGAATTTAAGTATACTTATGATGATTATGTTGATGAACTTAGATTAAAATTACAGTTAAGTCAGAAAATTGCACTAGAAAACACACTAAAATCAAAGGAAACAAACAAAAAATAATATGATAAAAATATGAAACCATCTAACTTTGAAATAAATGACCTAGTATATTTAGAAAATCAAATTAATAAACCAGGCAAATCTAAAAAGTTAACTTGTCATTATTCAGGACCATACAAAATAGTAGAATGTAATCCCCCTGTAAATTATAAAATCAGAATTAAAAATAAAAATATTTTGGTACATGCTAATAGATTGAAACGCTTTATTTCAGACTAATACTTTTTCTTCACTTCACAAACGTTTCGCCAAATTACAACTATACTCAATTAACTGTGACTGCAGGGGTATACTACAAACTCTACTAAACAATGTTCTCTGAAAGTTTTTGGAATCTCGTCACGTACGTAGATCTTAATCATTTTGATGAAAAATTACAATTTGCAGAAAACGCTTTTATTCAAACAAAAAGTATATGTAATCATGCTATTTATAAAAATTTATCTCTTTGTGATACATCATTGAAAGTATTAGATCAGTTAATTCTGATGCTAAATCAAAAGGGAAAATCTTTAAAAGATTTAATCGGTCACACGAGAGTAAAAAGAGGATGGTTTGATATTGTTGGATCGGCTTTCAAAACTATATTCGGTACTTTAGATCAAGACGATGCGGAATTTTACAATGAAGCAATAAATAATCTTTCAAAAGGAGACCAAGAATTATTACATATGGTAAAAGATCAAACACAAGTAGTCAAAACGACGATTACAAACTTTAACAACACTATTACCAATTTAGCAAAAAACGAAAAAATATCTTTATACTTTTTATAAAGTACTATCAATATAAATTTTTACGAAGTTATAATAAATTTAGACTTTTTTACAAAGCCATTTATAACTTTCAAAAATTTTTTTTTTATTCTTATACAAACTTTAACGTCTACAATTATCTATACTTTTTACAAAGTACATTTTATAATACACAAACATGTATCCCTCACTTTCAAAAAACTCGAAAGACAAACAGACAAACACTTCTTACAAAACAGAAAAATACGACATACGTTATGAATATTCAACCTCAGAATTATTTAATTGGATAGGAAAATGTGATGGCTCTAGGGTCAAACTTGAGGATTTCATCACAAATGTTAACTCAGCATTCCGACTTGCAAAACCGGAACAATACAACATACTTTTAGAATACACAAAGAAACAATTAACTGGCAAGGCCAAGGTAATGTCCGAAATAAAGGTAACACCAACCTGGTCGCTTTTGTGACATTTTGCAAGACTGCTTTTGCCCGACTCAATCCTTTACACAACTTATATTAGAGTCTCAAACGTTCAAACAACTCCCTGAAGAATCAATTAGTAACTTTACTTTTAGATTAGATATACTTGAAAATAAATTCGTGAGAGTAATAAAACGGGATAATCAATATAATATAAAAAATTATGATAATAATAAAACACACGACAGAAACCCCGCATATCGGACCGGGAGAAATAATGTAAAGGATGATTATAATAGAAACCCCACTAATCAAATCGGGAGAAATAACGAACGAAATCGCGAAAACCATAACGGTTCAAATAGTAATTATAATAAATATA
Organism: Agrypnia vestita; assembly: GCA_016648135.1. Lineage (NCBI taxonomy): Eukaryota > Metazoa > Arthropoda > Insecta > Trichoptera > Phryganeidae > Agrypnia > Agrypnia vestita. Next base: position 196,315 of record JADDOH010004757.1, on the reverse strand, counting down.
CTAATAGAAACGAAAATAATTATCGCATATTCCATTACCAATATGAAAATCAACAAAACAACGACAATCGAAAAATTGATAGTACAATTTAACTGAATGAACACGTAGCTCATGATGAAGAAATTCGAGCATCGCAAAATCAAATAATTACATCTTCATCCATTGACGGACGTAATTTAAACTAATACAATCTCGACGTAACTACCGTACTTCGAGATATGCATAGAAAAAGGTAGCATTTTTTTCAACTAATCCATTAGTGAGCGATTTAAAATTTAAACTCTATCGTATTAGACTTTCAATGTTCATTCAACCCACTTTTAAATATTTGTTTACAACCGACCTAAATGATTTTTACACAACGGCAGAGACACTAGCTTCATGCAAAGAAATTATTGTAACCGAATTCATATGCAAAAAAATATCAACATTATTCTCAACCTTACCTCATACGAATTGCGAAACGACCATGTTAAGTTCATTATCTAGGAATATTTCACCTTTATGTAATTTTAAAATAACTGACAGCAATAATTACGAAATCTATCAAAAGCTGATAAAAAGCAATACATGGATCTTTATGCTTTCAAAACCAGATACTTTGTAATAATACAAGAAGAGAAAACGTAATATTAAATAGTACCGGATTAATTACTCTTAGCGAAGATTGCAAACTTTTTACGTCGACTACGCGACTAATACAATCGAAGTCATATTTTAGCTACTATGACCATATTTCACCTTCTTTCGATATTCATAAAGACGATTGCTGTAAACACTACAATTCTTCTAATATTATCCCCTCCATAATACTCCTTAATACTCCTCTTATTACTATCGAGGAGTATTATCCATAATACTCCTCACCTACACTTAACCAATATTAAATTCGACGAATTACACCATTCTTCAAAAATATAGATAAATTAAAAAATAATTGTAAATTCCAAAACGTAATACAAAACAGTTATTTTATATATATTTTTTTGACACTAGGTAAATTATTGCTTTGTTACGTTTTATATAGATTATACAACATTGCAATAAATTGGCTTTTACGAAGAAATAGGAATAATTATTTACATCCTATAGAGTAGAACTCTCAACCTCCTTCAATCACAATAAATCCAGTAATGAATATGATAAACTGTTGCAAAAAAAGAAGGCATTGTCCTCAATGAGATAACCACATGGAAATGGCAGATTTTATAAGCCCTGAAGGCAATAATACAGAACCTATAGCAAATTCCACTCCACTAAGGAGAAGTGCACGTTTAAACACTACAAACTGCACATAAAAAGAAAAGATTATTATGTACTTTTAAATAAATCAATTGTTAATACTATTATTCAAACATATTGTAACTTTTGTATTATATAAATTAATGAATTCACTCATTTTTGAAACCATTATTGTTAATCTTATTATTCTACTTATATGAACTTGTACGTTTTTGAATTATATAAATTATTCCATTTAATTACTTTTAAATCAATTATAGTTAATTATGTTATTCAAATTATTGAAATTGTACACTGTTAAATTGAATTAATTATTCGATTAACTTATTTTGAAATATGTATAAGATTTTTGGTAAAGGGATTTAAAAATAAAATGTCCTTAGGTTTTCACGGCCATTCAGAATCTTCTGTGTATAGTTTTCTGGGATATTCTGCCGTGTATATGTGACCTCTCTGGCCAACGTTTCGGATCCCATTGCAGGGTCCATCATCAGGGCTGATGTGATGAGATTGTTTCATTTGAGCCGAAAATCTTAGGAAAGCCCAAAAGTCACCACACGCGCCTGGTCAAAGAAGCAATTGAAATATACAAGCACCCGGTAAACATTAATAGGGATGACGGTCTTAAGTTAAAAACATCGTGGAATCCGGCGCTGCAGGATAAATCAAATCGACGATCCGCACAGTCCGACATCCGTTAGTAGATACATAACACACTACATCAAGACACATACACCCTGCTTTCGACACGGTACTGCAATCCAGTACTTAATATAACACACTACATCAAGACACATACACCCTGCTTTCGAGACGGTACTGCAATCCAGTACTTAACATAACACAAACTTGGAGACACCCTGACTTCGGTAAGGTATTGCAAGGCAATACTTAACCTACACATCAACACTCAAATAACAACGCCGGGAAGAAAATCTTCACCGAGCTCAAAGAGATCCTCCATCTGAGGGTCACAGTTGAACGACTACGAGCACGACCTCGTCAGGCCCAATGCCATAACTGCCAAAATCTAGGGCACATCTCGACGAGCTGCATTGGCAAGCCACGTTGCGTGAAATACGCAGGGGACCACGCAACTGTAGATTGCGTCAAGCCCCCAAACACTCCGGCCACAAGTGCCCTTTGCCAAGGCTCCCACACGGTCAACTACGGAGGCATCCCTCCAGCCAATCTACTCCTACAGTGCGGTTACCCAAAATCAACAAGCCCCCCCACTACCCCCCCACTAATGGCCGTCAACGCGCCAAAACCAACCCCCATCCAACCCACCCCGGTGCGCAACCTCGCACCGGTCTTCGCTGCCAGATCTAACCATCAGCATCAAAAAACGAAACCCCCCCAACACCTCACCCACCCCACCCCAAGCACTTCGCAAGCCCAAAAGCTTCACAAGAGTAATGCACCTCACCGTGGTTCAAACCCTCAACCCTTCGCAGACCTCTCGAACCTCGTCGAAGCAGCGACAGAGCTGAAACAGTTCATGTCACACGCTACTCAGATGCTCCTACGCATCAACGACCTCCTATTCCGCTATGGTTAGACAAACAACGTATCGCCCGTCCACGATCCAGTCAGCGTTCTGGAACGCTAACGGAAAAGTCTCAGACTATCGAGGAGAACTCGAAGTCTTTCTTTCAAAATATAACCTCGACATCCTCTTGATCAACGAGACCTGGCTAAAACTAAATCAAAAACTATTCATCCCAAACTACATCGTCTACAGGACTGACCGCACCAGAAACCAAGGAGGAGGCACCGCCATTCTGGTCAAGTACTCCCTTGACCACTGCCCCGCCAAAACCCCCTCCACAGATAACATCGAGTCTATAGCACTCGTCGTAAATACGATCAACTCCGGCCCGATAAAGTTTATTTCAGTATACAGCCCCCCAAGAAAACCCCTCATTTCTGAGGAGCTAGACAGACTCCTCGAAGAAGACATCCCCACCATCATTACTGGAGACCTAAATGCCAAGCACGGCTCATGGCACAACCGCTACAAAAACTCCAAAGGTACCTTCCTTCACAACTATGCCTCAAACAAACAAATCTCCATCGACGCCTCGGACATCCCAACCCTCCACCCAGTAAACGGCGGCCGTCCAGATGTCATTAACATTGCCATCCTCAAAGACATCAAAAACTCCTATTCGCTCCAAACAATAAGTGAGCTCTCCTCCGATCACAACCCCGTTCTGCTGTCAATCACCGACACGCAAACCCCAATAAACCCAACCAACCCCAATCACGATAAAATCCAATGGCATAAGCTCCCAAAATGTATTGAAGACATAATAAATATCCCCACAAACATCCCGGATGTGTCTTCCTTAAATTCGGCTGTCGACGAATTCTCAAACGCTATCAAACTTGCCACAGAAGCGGCCACAATCCAAGAGACTTACAAAGACCATACCTACCTGAAGAAATTAATGCACTTATTCGAGAAAAAAATCGAGCCCGTAAAAACTGGCAACGCTACGGCGACCCATTAGACAGATACAAGACCAATAGACTAGCTTACGAAATAAAGATCGCCCTCAACTCCCTGAGGAACGAACGTTGGCACAATTTCATCTCCTCACTGGACGAAAGAAAGTGTCAAAGTCACTGCAAAAACACAAAAAACTACGCCACCCCTCTTCAAGGACCCAACGGCCTAGTATACTCCACTGCAGACAGGGCTGAGATATTCGCCGACAGCCTCGAAGCTCAATTCACCCCGAACCCTGCAAGCGACCCATCTTCAGCCTCACTGATAGACGCTCAAGCAGAAGATATAATTTCCCAAACCCCCACAGGCCCCCCCGTAACCCCCACTTCACCAGCTGAAATCAAACGTATCATAAAACATCTAAACACCCGAAAAGCTCCCGGCCCGGACGCGATCACCAACAAGATAATAAAATGCCTCCCCGACAAAGCAATCTGTGCATTCACAGCCATCTGCAACGCCTCCTTCCGCCTCCACTACTTCCTAGAGGCATACAAAACGGCAGATGTAATCCTCATCCCCAAGCCAGGAAAAGACCCTCTCCTGGCCCAAAACCATCGCCCAATCAGTCTTCTACCATGCACTGGTAAAATCCTTGAAAAACTTATCCTCACCAGACTAAAAAGTCAAACCTTCGAAAAGAAAATCATCCCCGACTTCCAAAACGGGTTCCGAGCGAACCACTCAACCACCCACCAGCTTCTGCGTGTGATCGAGCAAATTAACGAAGGGTTCCTCAGACGCAAATTCACAGCAGTCCTGTCCGTCGATGTCAGTAAAGCCTTCGATAGAGTACGGCACAACGGCCTGATCTATAAACTAGACCTCTTTGGCATCCCCCCATGCTTGATCAAACTTCTAGCCAATTTCCTCCGAGATCGCCACTTCAGAGTCGAACTCGATGGCTACCTCTCCACCATACGTCGTCTCCTTGCCGGAGTCCCCCAGGGCTCCCTCCTACCCCCGAACTATTCAACATCTACGAAAGTGACATCCCCCCCCCATTGATTCAAATGTCACCGTAGCCAAATTCGCGGAGGATTCTGGAGTCGCAGCCACATCCTCAAACCCCACCCTCGCAATACGTAGAGTCCAAAAGCAAGCTTCCTTGATAGGGAAGTGGTGCAGCACCTGGCGTATAGAGATAAACCCATCAAAAAGCGCCGCCACACTCTTCACGCGCAGTACACGAACCATTCACAAGCCCAGCATAAAAATGTTTGGCCAAAACATCCCATGGAGGAAAGAGATCAAATACCTCGGTGTCACTCTCGGCTCCAAACTCACTTTCCGCACTCACATACAAAACATAACTGAAGCTGCGACACGTGCACTTCACGCCATCTACCCACTCATGAGCCGGAATAGCGCACTGGCCACAGACAACAAGATCCTACTATATAAGGCCATAGTTCGGCCCATCATGACATATGCAGCCCCCACATGGGGCCACGCTGTACGCACACACACAAACAGACTACAGATCCTGCAAAACAAAGCCATTCGACTAGCACTCAATGCGCCGCGTTGGATCAGGATCACACAACTGCATCACGACTCAGGCATCCCGCCTATACAAGACCACATCAGAGACTTGGCCAAGCGTTTTTATGCAGGCATCCCTACCCACTGTAACCCCACTATCAACACTCTGTCGCGCTACGACGAGAATATCCCCGAAAGAATCAGGAGACCCAAGATGATCCTTTTGGGGGCTCCTCCCCCCCGTGCCCCCCCCCTGCGCCACCCCAGCAGTAATACTGAGTCATTGACGCAGTAACCCCCCCCCAATATTTTATATCATGATGAAAGAGCAAGGGGTCCATTTGTGACCCGGTACTCTGGTTGCTATCAGATAAGGCTAAGGTTAAGGCATCAACACTCACTCATCACATCAGCCCTGATGATGGATTCTGCAATGGGATCCGAAACGTTGGCCAGAAAGGTCACATATACACGGCAGAATATCCCAGAAAACAATACACAGAAGACAAAAATAAAATATTATCCTATGTTAATTTTAAGAAAAATTGTAAGGGTACTATCCCACATTGTATAAACACACACTGTAAATGTGAAAACCTTAATCACCTACTTGATGAAGGGAGGGGGAGGTGTTATGGGCCAACCCAATCTCCGCTTAATTTCAACACCATTTAACATGCAGCTATTAATATGTAATCCTCTACTTACGGATCTATTATCAAATGATGTTATAATTACCATTGTGTGAAAACACTTATTACAACATCTTAATTGTCAAGTTGACCTTCCTAGACGGAATATGTCAACTTTCAGGTAATTAATGAAATCACTAATCAAATCATATATAAAGACATTGTAAATCATTAACAAACAGATCACCACACACTACGGCCAGACTAAATTCTCCTGCTTGTAGCACCTCCGGAGAGAATACCGTTATATTCATTGTTCTATTTCTTAATCTTTAATTATAATTCTTTATCTTTGAAAATATTGTCTTTAGTGTTAAATTAATAAAGTCAATACATCATTCAAAGTGTTAATTCTTCTAGGCCATAACAATATAATAAACATTAGCTTTAATAGGACATACATGGAGGACTGTAACCCCCTTACATAATGTTACCAATATGCCCACACTGCTCCGAAGAACACACCTTTTTAAAATGTACAAATTTAGAAATAACTCCTGTTTGTAATAACTGCAATACACAAAATTTAAAGTTTGAAATGAATTATAATATTAATCATAGAGCAAATGTATGTTCAAGCAAAAAATGACTCAAATACAGAGAAAAAAAATTGATTACGAGTAAAAACGAGTTAAATTTCCCTATTATCTCAATAAACTTACAACACAAATGGATGACTTTATTTTTAATGCCATAGAAAAAAAAAATATAGATGAACGAATATATAGTTCTATTAGTGAAACATATATAATATCAACTAATTCAGGCAGTATCTTTACATTATATCTTATGAATATAAGGAGTATCGAAAAAAAATTTGATGACTTTGTAATTACCTACCATAAAAAGATTAATTTCTTACCGGACTGCATTATGTTAACTGAAATACATTCCTCTGCAGAAATAAATTATCACATACCGGGCTTCACATATTATGCGACAATAACTAAATTATGGTTTCAGTCCAAAATGACACAAAATACAAATTTTCACAATAGATGCAATATGGTTTAGATTTTGGCACATGTGTTGAAATTGAACAATTAGACAATATAAATAAAATTAATTAATTAATTAATTAATTTCAAGTATAATTAATTAAGTAATTAATTTCTAATATAATTTCAAGTGTACTTTTATATAGTATTTATATTTGTATCTATTTAAATTTTTATCTTCACTTTATATTTATATATTTTTTTCTTTTAGATTAATGTATTCTTGTGTTTGTATCTACTACTAAATTTCTTCAACTTTCAATAACAATACCTATTGCCCACTTTAACTCTATATCTAGAATGTTGAGGTCATACAAAAAAATAGAAAATAATCATGACGTCCTCATTGACATTTTCCATGACCGTTTCCACGAAAATAAGAGAACTATTACCAAACTTATGAAATTAGCTGTTTAGTCTCTTTGTTCAATATCACTCTATAAAATCACTTTCTTCTGTTCTTTCTTGTATATTATGTTTTAGTCTTTACTTTTGTCTCTATGTTGGCTTTATTAACATTTAAGTGACGAAAATCATTTAAACTAATTGTATTACCCATATCATGTCATGTGTTTTTCATTGTTAGTGAATCATTAAAAAAAATTGTTATTCTGTTTTATCTACTTAAATTTTTGTCTTCACTTCATAGGTATTTATATATTTTTTCTTTTAGATTCATGTATTCTTGTTGTTTGAATCTACTACAAAATTTTTATCCTGTTTTTATATTTATAGTTGTTTAATACTATTCTATGTATCTATTACGATAACACGTAAGTGAGAATAACTCCCACAGAACAGGTTTTACCTAGTGTGGAGTTATTAGTAATTTATGTTAAACAAATTTAAAATAAACAATAAACAATTTTAAAAAAAACTTTTGAACCGGCTTCATAAACAAATAATAATTTCAGAAAATATATTTAAATAAATCCTAAGCAAAGCTGTTTAGACAATAGTAGAGTGTATAAAATAAATTGTAGATTGTCAAGCTTCATCGGACAAACTGGAAGAAAAATAGAGATAAGGATGGAAGATACTTGAGAAGAATCAAAATTTAGCATCAATTTATAAATGACAGACTGCGCACGAAGGTCGTCGTTTCGACAGTGGTAATATAGAATTAATACACACTTGTAAAAAAAGAAAGAAACTTAGAAAATTTAGCAATTAATTGTAACAAAAATGTAATTAATATTCAAACACCTTCTGTTACGTCCCCTCTTCTACGCTTAGTGACCACGCCCTTACACCCACATGACCCTTATCTTCCCCCGCTCCTCACGCTGTCCTTTAGTCTTAAGTTCAGTATTAGTAATATTACCGAAGGTGATGGCGTCAGCATTGTAAACGTTCTAACTGTTGTAAATTAAAAATAAAGAAAGTTAAGTGTTGTCATTTGATAATATAATAATATAATAATAATAACATAAATAATACACACTTCAATACCTAAGGTTGTTTCTACATACTTCAATACCCACCTTAACAATGTATACGGGTGCGACTCAGAGCTCGCTAGCTTACAGCATAGAGACAGGTTCGGTTGACTTAGTACATTTCTATTCTTGGTACGTGTAAGAATTATGTTTCTTCTTTTATAATAATTATAAATATGTGGCGGTCAAAGACGCATGAATATACACGAGTAAGGAGGTACCGAGTTCATCAGCACCTAAACACGAGAGGCCATCGCTCTCGGTTCAACGGTCGAAATCAGAACGCTGAATTCGGGAAAGAACGACAATGGAAGCGCTGAGCACAACGAATAAGGCGACGATGTAAGCCGGACCAATGACCGAGTACAAAGGCGACGTATAGCAGGGGGCCTGAAGAGCGGATGAACTCACATTGCTGACCAGACTAAATATTACCCACACGAGCGGCCGAGTAAGACGAAGTCATAATACGCCGAGTCCTTTGTCCACAACAACTATAAAAACGGTAGGCTCCAGAGCAGACTATCTCACTACCCCAGTGAACGGCTCGTATAGCGGAAGCCCTTGCCGTCATACCTTCGAACGTCACGCTTTCAATTGTAATCTTTGTACACTACTGTATTCTTTATAACTTGTGTTTTATAATCAAATAAATTCTCTCAACCCATTGTGACTTTACATCATCAACCGCGCTTCATCCTAAACCGGAGGGCTCATCCACCTCCAAAAATATATTGCTGTTTAGGGTAAAATTGACAACAAGCTTCATCCTACAGTTGTCATCCTGATACACAAGTCAAGGAGTTCTCATATTTTTGGTAGCCAATCTCAGGGAGTCACTACAAAATCTACGAACGGGTTACACCGAGATGAGAATGCAATATTTAATTAACTTGAACAACAAACACAATTTGTTAATAATTTGTCACCAACAAATAACTCACTCTCACTTAACAAGGGCACAGGTGAACTGCGACTATCTTGTAACAAAATTCACCAAAACCTTTTCACAAAGATTTCACCTCTTTCAAGCTCCAAAAATATTCAACATTCTAAACACAAAACTAATAACTTGTAGCCGTAGTCTCGCATATTTTTCTTCAAAAGTGAAATTCTGGCTGTATGAAAAGGGAAGAAAACATGCACAAAACCTGTTAAAAGCCAAGATATAACCAAAACTTGAAAAATACTAGTACCTATATGAACATTTACTTTCGTCTTTTTAAAAACTTTTATTTATTCTATTTTATTAACTATCCAATTCACATCATTTTTTTTCTTTGTCTAATATAGATTTAACACCATTATTATATTTGTTAACATTAATTATTATTACTTATTTTTTATTGGCACTAAGATTGATCATAAAATAACTACTATATATAAATAATAAATATTCTTGCACATGTATTACTGGCAGAGCACTGTCTGCTATATAATATTACAGTAAATTACTAGTGTAGCAGGCAGGGCATAAATTAATGTAGTTTACTTGCTGCCAAGACCCTCAGCAACAATGAAACATGGTTATGTAATTTTTTAAACATTATAAAAAGTTGTCACCTATGAATGTGAATAAATAAATCTATCTATCTATCTAAGATAAAAATCTCGAATTTCATTTACGTTGACGTTGACGAATTTGCGTGTAAACGAAAGATATTTGAATAAAATTCTGAAAACAAACAAACGTATTCTGAGCACTTGAGTAAAAATGTATTCAAATTAGCAATGAAACAAGACATTGAAAATCATCTAAATTGACAATAGACTTATATTTGTTATGTCTACTCCATTAACAGGCTATTTGAAATATAATTTGCATAAATTGTAAGCATTGCGGATTAAGCGACGTGATATTAATTAGGTATCTATTTACATTACCTTCTGTAAATTATTTGGCAATTTCGGATAATAAAAATTTGTATACAGACTTTAAGAATCCAGACAAATGTACCAACTGATAACAAGTATGTTTGTTATACTTTATCACCATTTAATTCGGTACATGGAAGGCCCATTTGTGAAGTAATCATTCTAATGGATCATAAAAGCGCATGAAATAAAATATCTTGGAATTTTAATAGATATGAAATGGAAGTCACATATTACAAACGCAAATGTGCCGTAAAACTGCTGTGCAGTTTGGCATATGTATCTATGTAATGTAATAAGTATCAAAAAATAAATAAATATGAAAAAAAATTAAAACTATTTTTTACGCTTTAATTCAATCAATACTACAATATGATCATTGGTTGGGGAGGCGCATACAGTATATCATCGTTAAACACACTCGTAATAGCACAAAAAAGCATAATTAAAATTATTAAAAAAACAGAACCTACCCTACAAATCGATTACTCGAATAGTTTTGTGTGCCTACTGTTATGGAATTTAACAAAAACTATCAATAGTACAAATTTTCAAAGAAAAATACATAAAGATTCTCTAACTTATAGTTCTACAAGACCATTTCTACATCTAAACACGACCAAATTTCAAACAAGAGCAGTTCAGAACCATTATTCCTTTGTAGGAATTAAAGCATTCAATTTATTACCCGAAAAATTAAAAAAATTCAAGACCTTAAACTAAATAAATTTTGTTTTCAATATTCTTAACAACTTGGAACAATTTAATACCCATGAAATGAATTGAAGTGATCGCTCCTCCCCTAAGATATTATAATAAAATGCCAGATGACTAACGCTAGAAAAACAAATAGAATAATTAAAGTTTGAAATAAGCTATCCTTGCGAAATCCATTGTTGTATGTTTTGACACAACCTATTGTCGTCACTGCAAAATATAATAACTCGTTACCTACTGATAACAATCTGATTCGAACTGGAATTCTGATTGTAGATTCGTCATGTAAATTATTTAACCATTCTATGTAATGATTCAGATTCAAGATGTTGCAAATACACCAGAATTACTTGCACCAGCATCTCTAATTCCGGATTTCGATTTAGAATTATACTGAAAAAATGACCTCAAACAGAAATTCCAATACTAGAAAAGATTTATATTCTAAATAACGATAATCAGGAGATAGTGAGTCATAAAATCAATCTAATACGATGAAATTAAAACTAAAAAAAGTACATTATTACACTTCGTAAAGAGAATTGTTTATGATAATTATTTTAGTTTTATTACAACGAGTATAATAACATTTATCGCGTTTGATCGTTATCGCGGATGTTACTCTGCTACATACAAAGCTATAAATAACTCACGGAAAAAAGAGATAATAAATTGATGGATGGTTAAGATGGAAGTGAGACTGATCAAGAAAATAAATATTGTAGTAGGTATTGTAAACTGTCCGGCGTTAAATATCTCAAACTATGTTACATAACGACACGGAATTAGTCGAGATATCTGAAATACCAATCAAAAAAATGTACAGGTAATTTCACCCAGAGGTTCTAGATGAAGGTCTTCAATTAAATAAAATTGCATTGTGTTATTGTATGCTAGGCGACATCTGTGGCGCGCGCCACACGTCAGACCGGCGCGCGCACGACACATAGCCGAGGTGACGCCAACGCCTACCCACAGGTGAATGAATTATTATGTAATATAACTTTAATTATGCGCTATAGGTTATGTTTTGTAAATCCTATGTATATGTTGAGATAGCGTGCTATTAGCCCGTATCTCAATCTGAGCGGGGAGGTGTTATGGATTCGCAGTAGTTTGAGAATTATCTCAACAAGGGTATTATAGAACCTTTGGGTGTTCATAGTTCTCGGGTAACTGTAAACTTATCAGGCGGACTGAGCCCCGGACAGTCAATATTTATATTTGCAAAAATATGTTTATTTGTCATCGAAAGGATTTTCTCTGATAAACAATATCATTTTTAAACAAATAATTGATATTGGCGAGCTATAAAGCTCAAGGGGAGCACATAATAAAATAAATATAAAAATTTATATACGTTCCAAGCTAAAGCTTCTAAAATGTGTAATTTCTGTTAGATGTATACGTTCTACAAGTTCAAAAAAATGAGGTCATGTTATTGAAGATTACTTCATTAATGACCTATTAAAGAAAAATAAATTCTTTGAAAATAGAAAGAAAATATTTAATAATGATCTACAAACACGTCGGCTCAAATTTTGTAAAGTGTTTTTTCTATTCAATATTGAATGGACTCTCCAAAGTTTTTGCTAGTAACTATAAGACTTATCTCTTCCCCTTTTTACCAAGTAGATCTGTCCTTTCCTATCCATTTCTGATTCCCCTTTTACCTTTAATTCTTTGACTTTCATAGTTTGTTCGTAACTTTTTTTTTTGTATAACTGTTATTGTTGCTATATGTTGTTATATAACATGTTATAACACTCAGTGGAAACTTGTAAGATGGTCTCTATACTATGTAATAATCATGTGTAATCTGACTTTTATATGTACTGTTAGTTTTCTATGAATAAATAAAATAAAATAAGACACTTTGTGTGCGTCATATGTTAACACATTAAATTTCTCCATTAGCAATGCTAAACTTAATTATCATTGCTCAATACACCATATTGAACCTACCCATTAGCAATACATTGGAATTTTTAAGTAGACCTTCATTCCCGGACATTAGAACCTGCTCAAACTTTCTAAAGTAATTAAGTAAAATCATAAAGATAATAGATGCAACCAGTAATCAGAATATTACACACTAATAATGGTCAGATTCACTTTTAAATATCGGGAAGCTTAAATGCTCTCTAAAAAGTATATCTGTGCAATTTTTTGGAATCGTAGATTAACAGAAATGATGAAATTTTTAATTATATCAGTATGAAAGTCGTACATGAAACTATAAACGCGACTCAAAAACTAACTAATAAGTTCCTCTACAACCCGTGCTAGAATTATCATGATCCAAATTTTTTTTTTACTTCTAAATAGCAAAAAATTATTAAAATTAAAATTTGTGTTACACAAGCCGACATTTGTGACATATGTGATTATTGCTATAATTTTTTTCAGATGATTACGACTGCCGGTATAACGCGAGTCTTAGATAACAATTTTTTTAGTGCTCTCTTGGCATTTCTATGGAAACTATATTATTAAAAAAATATAAGAATTGAACAATTTGTATTTTAAATAACCATTAATATACTGTAGAAGATAGAATATTTAAAACCGTTTGAATTAAAAAAAAATCTCGGTTAAAACTAATCCTGTGTAATGGGGTTAGACAAATTAAATCATTTTAATTAAACATTTTTGTTAATAAATTTTGTTTTGTTTGAAATGGCTTTCTGAAGTTTAATTTAATATGTTTTCATTAAAGAAAATTTGATGTATTATATTATATTATATGTATTGTATTATTATGTATCAGAAAAATCATTATCGTGTGAAACTTACAAAATTACTATGAGCACGTAACATTATGTACACTCATATGTACATCATATCATGATTAACAATCAGATTTTCTTCTAATTGACAATCAAGTGAAAGTTAAGTTAACATTTTCCATTTGTTTAAACTCTAATGAATATCAAAAACTTGTATGTTATATTTCCAAATAAATATAAAATAACTCAAAAGCCAGTATCTTTAGACTAGTGTAAAGCAAGTACATCATTCAAGTTACGATAAATAAAAATATAAAAATAAAAGAAGGGTTAATTCTGTAGTCTAGCATGGTCCCCCAAAAATATCTTCTCGTAATATTTCAATTAACAATTTTATGGATCTTACGTCTAAACGATAATCGGTAGACTGATAGAAAATAATAAATTCGGTTCGCTGTATCATCACGAAGAAAATTGCTCTTTTAAAAAATCTTTCATTTTTTCAAAACCATCTGCGATGAAGTCCTACCTTAAATGCGAGACTTCGCAGAATCTTGCGATGCGAATCGGCTCCATACTGAATGAATTGAGATGTGATGTGGTCGCCAGGAAGATGTGATCTTCATGATGATTCGCCATTAAATGTAGTCGAGAATCAGCATCCTCCATGAGGTCAGGGAGATTTGGAGAATTCCATCATCAGCTCCGGAGTCACATCCTGGCTGTAGTCAGCTGGTGATGGTACCTGATAAGAGATTCATATCTGGTTACAGGGAACATAAAATTCGCGACAATTTTTTTTATGTAAGTTCTCAGACAAACAGAAATAGTTCTATATATTCTTCAAACACAGAAATAGTTTAAATATTCTGTTAGAAATTGGGTGATTTTTTATGAATAATTATTTCCATTATTTTATTGTGAATTTTTTATTTTTTTAATTTATTTTAAATTACCTCTTGCAAAACTGTCATTACAGTTTAAACGCAAGGATTTAATTATAATAAGTGTATGTACATTTCTTTTCTTAATTGTATTTACTTTATGATATATTATATAGTAAGCTACTATCTTCTTCTTCTTCATGTGCCCTATCGGGTCCCCCCGACGTCGGCGATCCATTGGGAGAAAGTTTCCCTGTCCAGGGCAGTGCGAAACAGCTCTTCCACGCTTCTTATCCCGGTCCACTCTCGGATGTTTCCAGCCAGGAATGCCGCCTCCTTCCGACCCCTCTGCGACCCTCAATATTCCCCTTCATGACGAGTTGAAGGATGGAGTATTTTTCGTCTCTCATTATATGACCAAAATATGAAATTTTACGGAGCTTTACTATGTTAAGTAACTGTCTGTTTGTGTTTGCTCTACGTAAAACTTCAACATTACTAGTCATGTCATTCCAAGATATCATTAACATTTTACGATGTATCCACATTTCGAACGCCTCTAGGCGATTTAGAGTAGTCACGTTCAGCGTCCATGCTTCAACACCGTAAAGTAGAACTGACCATACAAGCTAATATATTAAACTACTTTTGCTTTTCCTATCCACTTCACAATTCACTGTAGTATTTCTTTAATGTCTTTTAATAACAATAACTTTAAATTAATAACAAGTAATGAATAATGAATAAATAATGATAAAATAAATTATAAATAATATTCGGACTAACGCAAATCAATAAATAAAATTTTAGGAACGCGTTCAAGATTAACGAGTTTTTACTCAATACGAAATACACTTTTTATGATAAACTAGCTGTAACCCGTCAAATATGACGGTACTTTTATATGACGATCCCTAAGGAATAAGTATTTATTGATTTATATAAAAAATAAAAAAATGAAAAAAATTACCAAAAAATGTTCAACATCATCCCCTTGTCCTAGTAGGGTCGGAGGCCAAAGACTCTACAATGTGTTTCCATGTTCTCCTGTCTTGCGCTGCTTCTGCATTCTGCACCAATTCAAAAAAAAAAAAAATTAAAAAATTTTCGTAAAAAATGAAAAAGGGAAAAATTTACTATAAAGAATTTACGGATGTTTCATGAAGTTACGGGGACAGAAAGACGGACAACAGACGAAGTTACGGGGACAGACAGACAGACAGACAGGCGGATGGACGGATAAACAGCGAAATTATTATAATTGGGATAATACATTATTAATAAAAATGTCCCAATGATAAATAAATTGTAAATAACATTCAGTATAATATAAAGACTATCACAAATCAATAAATACAATTTAGGAATGATTTCTAGATAAACAAGTTTACGGCGAGTGCATTGGTTCCGTCACTATGTTCCGTCAGGTCAAACACCGTGTGTCTACGACGAGTATGTATTTCGTCAACCAAGTTTATCAATATTTCACTTTTGAACTGAGCCTGTGTCATAAAGAATATATCAAGATTGCCATCTCTGGATGACATCTCGTTATAGTGGTTGATCATATAGATAGAGAAGAGAAATAGCCTAGATTGGTGTTGTAAAACTAAGTATGAAAAGGATTTGGAGATCTCATTGATCGGACAGGGTTTGTAATTTTTAAGTAAAGTTTGTAATTTTTCTTCTTTTGTCTAAGGAGATTAGGTGACAATTTTCGAGTATCTTGTCGGGTGTATCGAATGAATCTGTGGTTAAATTCAAGATAATGGTCCCATTGGATATACAACGAAAATGATTATTTCCCTATATTATTGAATGTGCTAATAACAAAATGAAAGATAATTTACGTTTAAAAAGTAAGTATTAAATAAGATATTACACTTGAAAGTTTCGAAAAATGCACTGCATATTTTGACATTTCATATGCAATATATGAGGTTAGGTTAGGTTATTAGGTTTGGTTTGGTTAGGTTATTAGGTTTGGTTTTCTTAATTTAGATTACGATTATTTTAGTTAGATTAAATTAACAGGACATTAAATTACGTAGTGAAATACTTATTTTCATTGTATGAACAACGAGACCATATTCTTGGATTATTCCGAATCTGTTTCTATTTAAATTTTATTCCCCCAGGGTGGTTTAACCTCTTAATATTAGACAAAATGTAGCAACAGAACTAATCATATAACAAAAAATTTAAATAAAAAATTAAAAATACTCCTTAATAAGTTTGCTTCAGATTACATGCTTACCCGCAGGGGCAGGCAGAGAGGGTAGAACACCAGCCACATTCTTTTATCTTGGCATACCAAATTTGCTTCGGTTGCCTTCATACATCTTCTCATGCACGCTCCAATATCTGTTTGATCGCGCCGGGTCTTTCGCACACGCCCGGCTGTATCAAGTAAAATCCGTTTAAAGCGTAGATTTTTGCGTTCTCCACCAAACAACTCGTTTCCGTAAAAATCTATGCTTTAAACGAACTTTTACTTAAATCCAACTTGACCGCATTCAGTCAACTTTCATTCCATTTTTGCCAATTCCAGGCTTCCATACATTAGAGTTGGCACTAGAGCGCCATTATGTACCGCTAGTCTGCTTCGTTTGGCAGACAGATTTAACATGATTACCAGATTAATTTTAACAAATACAATAAGATAAATACGAAGTACCTAGCGGAATTTTGCACAAATCACATCATGGGTGTCGAAATCCGTCGACGTTCAAAATAATCAATGTGGTTTGTACAAATTTTGTTGGTTTTGAAACGAATAATTCATTAAAAATGACTAAAAGTATTGTTTTTGCATAAAAATTAATATTTTCTAAACGTAATTATTAAATTTAAACGCACCATCAAACAAAATCGAATAGTATTGATACAAGAATCAAATACGTTACAAGATAGTACCTACCAACAAAACTTTAATAAACATAGACTATATATAAACTCACGATGAAGCAATAGTCTCGAGAATTTTCCATTGCAATGAACTCCGAATCGTTTTTCCAAAATCCTGTGCGTCTTAATTAGAAATGTCGCTTCTTGAAGGTACAAACATAACGAATATAAAGTTATTTTTGTAAATATTAATTCCGCGTAAACACACACCACCAAGGCGCGAACATAGACGAATTATGAATGTTTTCACCGCGTTTTCTTTTCTAGAGATAGGACACTCGTGAACGAACTGTTCACTGTTCAGAACGAACGAACTGTTCGGTTCATCATCAGTTCAGTAGTTTGGGCCGGACCACACTGCGCGGCCCTTCCCTCGCCGAACTTACGTCGCGTCAAATCAAATGGATCGACCTATCGT
Source organism: Agrypnia vestita (assembly GCA_016648135.1). Classification (NCBI taxonomy): domain Eukaryota; kingdom Metazoa; phylum Arthropoda; class Insecta; order Trichoptera; family Phryganeidae; genus Agrypnia; species Agrypnia vestita. The sequence continues at coordinate 178,414 of JADDOH010004757.1, read as the reverse complement.
CCGTGCAGTGTATTTGATAAGCGCATATTATATCGAGGGCGAAAGATCCGCGCAGTGTGACGCTGACGTAAATTAACACATTTCTGTCAGGTACTTTGGCGAGTAAACAAACCACGGTTTTGCGAAAAAAATATATTTGCGTAAGTACGCAATATCGCAAGAACCGATAAACATTTTCAATAAAATTTTCTTACAAGTATTATTGGGCATCCTCGCTGGATAAACAGGGTGTAACAGAGCTAGTCCACAATACTTAACAGGTAAATTCCTATTATAAGTCGATAATGATCAAGCAACCTTTTTTTTCGCATTTTTTTCAATTATTTCGTCTTATTTTTTGTCAACATTATCATTACACTAACTTAAACCGAAATTGAAAAAATCATTTTCTTTAATATAAGTTAAATAAAATGATAAAACCTTTCAATTACAATTGGAATTTCCGCAAAGTTTTTAACATTTTATTTAATTTGTACTTGAATGAATTCGATATAATTAACTATAATGATAGTTTAACGTTTTGTAAAACATTTTTGTAAAACATTGGACTACGAAAGTAACAGTATGAAAACGTCACGTAAAATAATAATAACCATCCAATTCCAATTGGAATTTCTGCAGGATTTTTATCATTTTATTTAACTCGAATGAATTTTTCGTAATCGATATAAGTTACTGTAATGATAGTTCAATGTTTTGTAAAAAATAAGTCAGATATATTGGAAAAAAATGCTATCTTTGATATCACGTAATTCTATAACTATTGATATTATGGTTATGGCTGATTGAACATTTTCAACTTATAACCAAGGCAGAAATATAGGTAATCCTGCGAGATTATTAATGTTTTCCAAATAACCCTGTACACCATGAAAAACAACAGTTATAGTAGAAAATGTGTGAATGCATAAAACAGCGCATTTCAAATGGAGTTCTTCTATTCCCTAAACATAAATCTTTATATCATCTTACCCCTTTTATCTTTTCATATTGTTATAAAATTCATGTACAAATATACATAGATTGGTGTCAAAATACATTTTTTACACATCCCGGTACACTTTTTCAGATATAATTCCAAGCGGCTAGTTCACTGGCGTCGATAATGAATGTTGTGATTGTAAACACAATTAAAATTAAAATACTCAATTAATGAGGTCCTTCTTTTATAATGTAAGTGTTGATTATTGACAAATTTTTGTTCCAAGAAGTAGTTAACCTGTTTGTTAATTTTTATAATTTTTGTTTGTTTTATAGCAGTAATAAAAAAAAATTTTTTTTTTCAAATACTTCAATAATTGTTTTTTCTTTCATTTAACAAGTGTTAACTGTCTGTAGAAGTGTAAAAATATAAGCCAAAATTCAGTAAACAATAAATTTTTAACATGTCTAAAAAAGTTTCGGTTTTGGTTTCGGCCGAAATTGAGACAGATACCAAAGATTCGGTTTCGGTAGAAAATCCTGTTTCGGTCGGACACTAATATTTGCAGAGATATTCATATAATTAGAGGCAACGTTAACTGAATTTACAGCGCCGGAGGGGAAGGGATAAGATATATTATGTGCTATTCTGAAAATAGCAATATTTGATGTCAGATCTTTATTAAAAAAAAATTAAAATTAAAATTAAACGAGACATACGTATATGTTGGCATTCAGTGTTCGTTGTACTTAAATAAGAAGATTTGTATATTTTCACGAATCTCTCTCAAAGTAAAAACCTTTATTTGCGATGTCCGATTTCTCTAGTCTTGTCTGGCCGCAAAAGTAACCTCACAATTCTCATGTTTCGACTAAAATTACATGAAATAAGTACTAACGCTGTATTTAAAGCTTATAGAAAAAAGATTATTTCATATGCACTAATTAATTTCTTCTCTCACAGCGTCCTGATATAAAATTAAGGCAAAATTGTCATCGTCGCGTTGGACTATAGAAAAGAGATATATTGCTGGACTCTATTTATATTTGACGATTGACAGATAACTGTCGTGTACTTCATTCTCCCTCTGACCACGCCACCGACTATACCTACGTCTCGTTCATTTTTTATTTTCGTCTATTGTGTTGGGATAAAGATCTGACATCCCAATAAAAAAAATATAAGTAAAGAAAAATAAACAGTACAGATTGTTCAATATTTTTTATTATTTCAACCGTAACAAATTCAAAAAATAACATTTGTTCACAAAACTTAACAATTAATAAATATCAATTTGTGTATATACAATAACAATAGGGAAATTTCACATATTACAAATATCGATGAAAATATATGAAATCAGTATGGATAATGAAGGGTAATGTTTCGATACATTATTTTTATTATAAAAATCTTTAAAAATACATACAACACTATTAAAAAGCACATGATTGGTCGTGATGTATCATCTCGGTGTAGTGGCGCAGTATTTGTGTATCTGGGTACCATACAAATGTGACGCAAATACTCATGGTAGTGAAATGACATGTTTTGGCGGGAATTCAAAATGTTGAATTTCAAAATCATCCTTATACTCTTAATTAATATATAATATATAAACATTTTTTTTTTCTGTAGACAAATTCTCTAGACCTAAGTAAAGATTATTCTATTAAAAGTGAAATTTCTCTATTTTATCCATTATGTCAAAGGGCATTTGCTACACATAGCAATAACAGTTTATAACACTGGATTTTTTAGCAGTAAGCCACAGATTTTGATGGTGAATAATATCAGCAGTCGAGTTGTTGAATTAAATACAAGAGAAGACTGTCTTGAAGGCTGTGGACATGCATCATGAAAAATTGTTGACTAGCATATTGTAACAATAAGTAAACAGGCCATCTGGCTAGTCCACACATATCTTTTTTCTCTCGCAGGCATTAATCAGCAGATTACTATTAGTAAATTAGTTTGGTTAGGTAAATTTTAAATGTACCAGTTATTGCTCACAGTCAAAATTGAACACAAATCTCACAATCACAATTAAAATAGAGATTGTCACAATTGTAAAAATAATAGTAATACTGCTATTGACAGATGCGATGTTGCATTGTCGAGTATTAACAATACTTTTCCTCTTTCAACTAACGCAGGTGGCGTACGGAAAGCTTTACGTATGAAGGTTCTATTTCAAATCCTCCGCATCATTTTCGATTTGACTGTATTGTAACCTTTTTTAACTGATCGGGAAATTCTGACAAGGCAATCGGGTCTTTAATGCTTAAACCAACTGTCGCATTGAGAGGTGGCATAGTCGTAGGCACCTAGGAAGATGGCCCCACCCAGGGCGAAGCTCGTGATTCTCGGTAGCAGTCCGGCGAAGAGGCCCCGGATACCCCTCTCTGCGTAGACAGTGAGGAGCATGTGCCTGACGCCGTAGGGCCTGGGGGAGGCAGGCGCGAGCATTATTCGCGTCTTGGCTACGTCTAGGGGCGTGGTCACGGCACCGGCGATGGCACCGGATATCGAGCCGCAGAAGGCCGCCTGGAATAATGATATCAATGTTTAAAACAAATTATGACTGCCCTGAACTACTTTCCGCGATAAAGTTTATTACTCCTGTTCACTGTTCAGGGCACACAGTAGGGAAATTTGACATTTTACAGATATCTATGAAAATATATGAAATAGGTTCACAAAAATAAATTATATTTTGTAACTCAGTATGGATGGTGTGGGATAATGTTTTCATTCGTAATTTTTATAATAACAATCTTAAAAAATATGATTCCATTAAAACACAATATGAGTAGGGAATGCAATCCCGATCCCGCGAGATCTCAAGGCATTTTACGAGATCAATCCCGAACTGAAAAATCGGACGAGATTATTGGGATTGATCAGCATTTTTTATGTTTTGTATGTTTAATTGTATATGTCTATAGAGCTTTAAAACTTAAAACTTATGTTCATGTCACATTCAAATAATGAAAATAGCTTTGAATAATATTTGCTGTATTTTATCAACCCAACATAATAATAAAAACTACTACTAGAGTTTTTACTCTACTACATTGACTGATTGATGCTTGGAAAAACGTCTACAAAATTTTTAATGCAATAATTAATAATGAACATTTTATTAAAATTGCTGATATAAAAATGCAAGGCATTGTCGTAAATTGCTATTCAGCTCTATAAACAAAAAAAAAACACAAAAGTATTCGGGATCCCTCGGGATTGGAAATTCTAATCTCGAGGGATCCCGAAAGGGCAATCCCGATTCGGGATTGCGTTCCTTAAATATGACGTCACTTTGCAGGAATTATAGATAAAGCATATTATATATTCTATGGTGTTTGTCACTGTAATTTGTATTTTTCCTATGGTCACTATTTATCTTCACTTTGTTTTTACTCGTGTTTGCATGGTTTTTAGATTTTGCGATGTTTGTGACCTACTTTAATAAAATATCTATCTAATACATTTAAAACAATGGAGAACGGATTTTCACAAGGAACATCTGATAAATTGTCTAAAATTGATACTTTAATGTTTGCTTCATTTTTCAGTTTTCAGGAATGAATTTCTACATTTGGGTACCATAGAATATCGACAAAACTTTTTCCCAGACATTATGGTCGCACTATACAAAAAAGCTGACTAGTTTTGTGACGTGTTAAACGTTAGATTGACATAAAAATTGATGCCTGACTTTACTTGCAAAAATAAGCGTTTTGGTGGGAGTTTAAAATTGTAATTTTCAAAATCATTTTTTAATGCTAATATATTTAAAAAAATCTTTTTCATAAACGTATTTTCTGAACCATAGATAAGATTTTTTTATAAAAAAAAAAGAATGTGAAATTACTCTATTCTTACCCACATAATAAATAATTTAAAAAAGTCACTAATGCCGCTGTTTTATAAATTTATAAACTCGAATTTCAAATTAACGACCTTCCACTGTAGTACATTTTAAATGAGATTTAATTTTCTATCAATACATATATGGTCAAAGGTTAACACTGACATTCTTGTAATTATATATAAATATAACACTCGTCTAAGACCACTTGTGAGTTTATGACTGCACAACTAGTTTCCACAAGTACAGTTGTTGTCATCAACGGGTGATTATATAAACTAAAGCATAAGAGTAAAATTAATTATCTAAGGTACTGTTAGAGGTGGATGGAGTTATGTTTGGGGGAGAGAGTTAGCTGGGGGTGGGGTTTGGGTTAACGGAAACAAAGTGAGGAGCGGTGAAGAATCTTGAAGTATTATGTTATTGACTAGAGTTTTATTAGAATTTTTTTTTTTTTTGTATTTCTTATAAGTAAATGGATGTCTTTTTGTCCCACCCTCGACAGATGAACGTATCAGTATCATCTCCAAACAAAATAAAATAGGGCTTATGTTCTGTTGCTCAATTATTGATTGAAGATAGAATAAGTTGCTTTCTTCAAAAAGAAATATTACAAATTGCATATATGTTGAAAATTGCATATATGTTTTAACACATCTAAGACAATTTACTAGATAAATATCCCACCTGCGACGATGGAATGCCTCTAAATTAAAAGTAAAATTTCTTTCTCATATTTTACTTTATAAAGTATTACATTAAAATTGCAAATTATGGTACACAATACGAGAGATATTCTGATTTACCATGTGCACTGTTTAATGAGAAATGAAACATTGAAAACAATTACATATTTAGGAATGCCGTTTTTTGACATGCCATAGTCTGAGAGTACAGAGGGGCGATGTGCGAAATAATTACAACTGATTGGCCGTTCATACCTCTAATGAAGTGACAGTTCCGTGACTGCTGTTCTCCGCCACAATTGTCTTGAAGTACTCCCAGAGCGGGAACTGAATGAAGCTGAAGGGCAGGTCTCTCAGCACGGTGGACAGGAAGCCCCGGTAGAGGCCGCCGCAGAAACCCTCCACCCTGTACGCCTCCATCAGGATGCCGAGCCCGTTGCGGGACCCGCAGCTGAGGGTTTGGCGGCGCTGCTTGGCAATCTCAACCGGCACCCGCACCACACAGGCAATCTGAAGTTTTTACGACCACAATATGAATAATACAAAGCCAATCAGATGAGATGTAAATTGATGAGGAATTATTGAGAAACCGGCTGTAACCCGGATGATGGTACTTCTACAAGTATTTATTTATTTATAAAAAATAAAAATAAGTTTTTATAAAAGAAGTTACGGACATTACAGGAAGTTATGGATAAACAGTGAAATTATTATTATTTGGATCTGCATGTTTTGTATAAATTGAAAATTCTAATTATTAAAAAGTATAATTAACGATACACTATAGAAGTCTTGCAGAGGCGAAACAATTTATGTATGAGAAAAGTGGATGGAAGTCTCTTATATGATGGTTCAGGGTTATAACCTGTACACAATGCTCAATGCAACGTTCACCAATTCCATCGTAAGAACATACAAACATTATCAAATATTTGAATGTTTGAATCAAGAACATTTCATATATTGCACTGGCCTTATTATTAGTATTAGTTTAAAAAAACTAAAACGAAGATAAACTGTTTAATAAAAAAATCTAAAACTTATATTTCTCCATCAATATTGCCAGTCGGAAATGCCTAAATATAAAAAACTAGCCCTTTAAATTCCACGAATGCCAAAATGCTATGGAGAGAAGTATGTTGGGGGAAAAAACTCAATCTTAATCAGATAGAATAAGGAATTCAATAATCAAAGAACAAACAAAAAGAAGAATGTTAAAGTATCCATCAGAAGGCTTAAATGGAAATGGACTGGACATCGGGGGAAGAGAGAAATGGTCATAAACAATAATGAATTGGTTCACAAGAGACGAGAAAAGGAAATGAGGTAGGCCTTCTACAAGATGGGTGGATGAGATCAAAGGTACAGCAGGTGGCGCGAGGACCAGAATAGCAAAAGATAGGGAGGAACGGAGGAAATTGGAGGAGGCCTTTGACAAAAGGCATACAGATGGAACTGCCATGGTGTGACAGCCTAACTTGTCACAAGCAAATCTTAAATGTTAATGTCTGAATAAAGGCTATTATTATATATTATTATTATTATTAAATTCCACAAGCATGTTTGCGGGCTAACTATATTTGTGATTACACTCACTTTTCAACCATGCAGAGATAGGATTGAACTCAATGATCAGTGTCATACACTTAAAGTCAATCTACTGTGGACAATAATCATGTTACTGTGTATCAATAAATTGTTACTACTTCTATATTGTTTGCTTGTTCACCACAAGCACTGTCCACGCCCATCGCTGTGCTGTACGTGTCAATTCTTACATGAACACGTTGCTTTGATACAATAAATATGTATCGAGAGTATAAGGCATTAAGTCAGAATTTGATGATTTTCCGTTTTAAATGGTAAAATTTATAAACTTTTGTGCTCTACCCACTTTGTCATAAGATGTCTACTTAAGTCATACCGATATTTCTTTCTTCTGACAGAAAGCTATTATAATGCTTTCTGCTATCTGCATACTATAATCCGAACACTTCGTACATCCGAACAGGGTATAAGTTTTGGGTGTTCGGATTATCGAGGCGCTATTGTATTTATTTAAGAGTACTCACCACCTCGCCTACAGAAGCTGCCAGCACGTTCACCAGCGGCTGGTATCTCTTGTCCAGCCCGCGTTCCTCAGCCAGGGCTTTCACCCCTTCGTACGAGAGGAAGAACAGCGCGGCCGAGGGCACGCTGCCTACTACCACGGCCCCGATTCCCCGGTAGATGCCGGAGAAACCACCGGAGGCCAGGAAGCCCGTGCGGGACTGCAGGCGGGTTTTGATCGTGTCTATGGGGTAGAGGGATATGTCCACCGTGAGCCCCGCTACTCCGCCTGCCTGATGAAAATAGCGCCATTCAATTTTGATTACCTTATTAATCCATTGCTGGCAACATCGGCGTCTTCGACTCCCTTCACTTACAAAACAATAATTTTGTGAAATATGTAAGTTTATTTTAAATGGATCACTATGATTTAAGTCACTTTTGCAATATGGAATAATCTTCAATATCCTTTTGCAATATGTTTTTGCAATATGGAATATACACAATTCAGAAAATAATTGTTGAAATTGAATTTAAAAAGCATTTTTTTTGCGACTAGTATTATCAATGCTATCTTCTCAGTCCGCGACAGAAGAAACAAATATGGCGCGTTGGAGAGATGATAAAACATTACTTTTCGTGACTTATTATAGGAATCACGAATGTCTGTGGAATACTCGGTCACATGTTTATGAAACCTTATTAAAAGCATGAATTATTCAAATCTTACAATAAAAATTATAAAAACTAAAATCAAAAATGTGCAGATGGAAACTCAGGAACTGTTTTGATTTATCGGTTCACTTGAATTATCTATTTCAGTTTGCAAAGTTTCCATTTTGAACAAGAGCGTCTCTATTATATGACAAGAGCATGCCACTAATAAGCATGTGTGTTTGATTGTTAGCTTTGAGCATGCTTATTTATGAGCATGCCACTAATAAGCATGCTAGTAATGAGCATGCCACTAATAAGCATGCTAATAATGAGCAAGTGTGTACAGTTGTTAGGGCATGCTCATTAGCATGCATTAGTAAGCATGTGTATCTGCACCTTAAAGCATTAAAAAATAACTACTTCTTTCATGCCAAAACACTAAAATCAATGGCTGCTTTGACGCATTCTTCATCAAGAAAAAAATACTACTACAACGACAGTATTCTTAGAGATACTCGTTTATTTAAAATGTTCAGTAATAACTTTAATAATGACTACTATAACTTTCTGTTAAAGCAGAGCATCAAACATGTAATAATTTATTTGAAAGGAATTACTAAATTAAATGCTGATATGATACTAGCAATCTTACATTGTATTAGGAAATTAAAGGCAAAAATATAATTATATTTAAAATATGTGTCCGAATAATAAAATATATGTATTGTACTTACAATAAGAGGAGTCAAAATTAACTTTGAAGAATTTTCCATTGCGGTGATAATTGTCAATTCTCGCACTTCTCAACTCCTAATATCTTTTAATATCCAAGAGAAAGATAGCCGGCGACTTGAAGGAATCATCGCGATTCCGCACAGCAGAATAGATGGAAATATCCTGCACCTGTCATATTCCTATAGTCCGTCCAACTTATCTGGAGAATAAAGGAGGGCGTCCCAATCGTTGTGGTACTGCCGATAGTCTAAAAATTATCTCATTTGTAGGGAATTTTTTGCAAATTCGTTTTTTCTTAAATTAGTTATTAAGCAGTATACGACACGATAAAAAACAAAAAATGTAAACTAACGTACAAATAAATTTATCAAAATATACATTCGTAAAATACACAACGTCACAAAATGGCGTTTTTTCAAAATCAAAGAAAAATACAATTTTTAGGAAAAAAACCAAACAATAATAATTCTTTTAGGCCGGCGCCACATTACGCAGATCTTCCGCCGCGTCTTTTCCGTTGCGCCAAATCGGCAAAGCAAATAGATCGACCGATCATCCGCGTAGTGTGTTTAATAAGCGCATATTGTATGGAAAGAAATGTAGCGATGTTCCACGACAGAAGAGACGCGGCGGAAGATCCGCGCAGTGTGGCGCCGGTTTTATTCGGTGTCTCATACCTAATGATCATGACCACCATGTTTAACTCAGTAACACGTAAGGATATCAATCGGTTTAGGGCCGTTGTATCAACTTGGTTTATAGTAATCTTTCGTTCAAAGCATAGATATTTTGCATTTTCCACCGATCAAACAACTCGCTCTCGAAAAAATCTATGCTTTAAATGAACTATTGCTATAAAGTAAGTTGATGCAACCAGTCTTTAATGTGCATAAATAAAAAAGTTTATTTTTGAAAAAAGATGTTTCTACAAATGAACTCGTTAATTAATTATGTAATAAAAAATATAAATAATAAAAATTCTATGTAAAAAATTATCGAATAAAATATGTTCTAAAACTTTTCTCATCTTACGGCTTCTAAATCAATTTTTCCACTTATCCTTGTTCTTTTTTTTCCGGGTGTAGATATTTTAATGCCTATTTCCACGGCCACTTTACCTTCTTTAACTATTTTGTAAATTGCCGATTCAGAAATACCTGAAGAAATTGTATAATAGTAAAATAAAAAACTAAGTATGGGAAAATCATTATAACTGCATGGCAGCACTAACCTGAAGTGGCGGCAATAAGTCTATGAACAAAATCAAACGGTATAATTGGGGCTTTTAGACGTTGTTCCTCTTCAAAAAACGTGTGCATTTTCAAGATTATTTCCCGAACACTGCTTTTAATGGTTTTTGGCATGGTGACAATCTAAATTTTTCTTTAAAAACTATCGAAACAGTCGTGAACCCCTCTGTAAACAAAGTCTGTGAAAGGTCTGTCAGCTGTAGATAATCCAATATGGCGTCGTTAGTTCCAAATTTGGCCATTCTTCAGATAAGTTAGACGGACTATACACTTGAACGCCGGATATATCCATAGAAAAGAGATTCTAAATAGATATGGATCGTTCATGAACGAACTGCTCACCTTCTGAATGAATTAACTGTTCAGTTCACTTTCACCAACAACCGTTCATCAGTACCCACAGTAGCTGAAAAAAAAATAAATAATTTTTAACAAAAATGAATAATTTTCAGTTCTTACTATTAGGAAATGTTTTTTTTGTTATTACGCTAAAAGTAATTTTATACAGGAATATACTGCAGGAATCTGAATTGAATTGCAAAAATGTCAAAAATCAAAAATGTTGACCATATTTGCATATTAAGATCATTACCAGCTGCGAAATCTAGGTATAATAACTAGTTAATGAGAAAAGACTACAGATATCTCTAGCATAGTCCAGTCAAATATAGAGAAGGTTCCTTGAATTGGAACATACAACTTTAAAAGAAAAGATAATATGTGGATGTTTATGCGTCGGAGTTGATGAACATTGCAATGTTTTATGTTTTTTTTTTCATATTTATTTATTTTTTGATACTTATTACATTATATATATGCCAAACTGCTGTGCAGTTTTACGGCATGGTTGCCTTAAATATTTGACAATAATTTTTATTTTATAATAGAGATTATATATAGGTAATTATCGAGTATTTCATGATTTTTACAAGTGATACATGATATGTAATTAAAAATTAATGTAAGATTAGGTACATAGCTTTAATATATATTATTGTAGCTTGTACTTTTTTGAAGCCAATTGAGTTTTTTTGTCTTGCATCATCTCAAAGAATTTTTTATCTAATTTATTAAAGATTCTTGGCACAATATAATCTCTTTTTCTTTCACCATACACGTTGTTAGTAATTAGTATTCTCATTGTTCGTCCTGTCGATCTGGTTGCATAGTTATGGTGCGTGTCAGTGTGTATATTAATATTATTTATCATTTCTTCTAGTATTATATTATATTTTACTTTTTGGTCAATGTTGTATCAAGTGTCTCAAAATAAAAATGAATTATAGATTTAATTCTGGCGTCCTCTAGCAGCAGATACACGAAAATAATTTGTGATTACCGCATTACCAAAAAGTGGATTGCTAAAAATGGATAGTATGTATTAATCAATCAATAAAATAAGAGACTTATACAGGGATATTTGTAAAACATTAATAACCTCGCAGGACAACATTCCTGCCTTGATTATGAGTCGAAAATGTTCAAGCTATTATGGCCTAATATCAATAGTTAAGGAGATGTGCGACATCAAAGTTTGCATTTTATTTTCAATATTTCTGATTTATTTTTGTAAAACGTTGGACTATCATTACAGTAACTTATATCGAATATGAAAAATTTATTCCCTTTAATACAAGTCAAATAAAAAAATAAAAACCTTCGAATCCAATTGGAAAACATTCCAATTAGAATTTTTTCAGGGTTTTTATCATTTTATTTAACTTGTATTGAAACGAATGAATTTTTCGTAATCGATATTAGTTACTGTTATAATAGTCCAACATTTTACAAAAAATAAGTCAGAAATATTGAAAAAAAAAATGCAAACTTTGATGTCGCATATCTCCATAACTACTGATATTAGGTCATAATAGCTTGAACATTTTCGACTCGTAATCAAGGCAGGAATATAGTCCTGCAAGGTTATTAATGTTTTACAAATAACCCTGTATATAATGTCAATATATAGACGGAAATGTACGAGGCCGCTGTAGCGTAATTGGTTAATTCTGGAAACATTTGATAGAACACATATTATATTAAAGAACACATTCTTATGGTTAACGCACCCGCCCCTGTACCGGATAGATAGGAGATTCGTGGTTCGAGTCCTGGTAGCAACCAAATATGTTTTCGTTGATTAAATTTTCTGCATGTCTTTTCTAATTGATTAATAAATTTGGGTTTTTAATGTTTCTAGCTTACTTTGAGAATCCAATTAATTATACCATTAAACTAATATATGTTTAGTGCAGCTGGACCGTTGTTGTTTTCAACAATAGTCGGTTTATGTTATTTTCACTTTTGAGTGCTGTCTGACGCAATCTGGAAAATGGATATTGTTGGTAAAATAATCATTGTAGATGTGGTAATGCGATGTTATTTTAAGTAAATTAACTGTTGGAATATCAAAGTCTTCAAAAGTTGTGCAGTGGGATAGTCAAATATTTAACAAAGATCGCACATATCTTATTTCAGTCACTAATCGGTTTCAAAATATTATATTTTACTTCAGGTATTAATATACAGTAAAACGTTAATGTAAAAATTATACACTGAACTATATGGCATTATTTTAATAAAGCCATGTATTCACTAGGGGACAAATTGCCCCTCAACAGTACGCGCGTCATAGAGTCTACGTGACGTTGCAACGTCGTGCACTGTTCCGCCACGTCGCGCACAACATAGCGCGGCATTTCTACGTGCCGTGGCAACGTTGCCATGCGCACGGTACCCGAGCGTACTCACTGCAACATTCCGCGGAGCGTCAGTACCACGTGGGATGTTTACAAGTGAATACGCATGCGCTGTATCTGTCAAGATGACAATGCGGGGAAACGAAATCGTTCTTGAACTCATCGAGCTGTATCGATCGAAGATCGCATAGAATGTCCGTCCTTCTTTCTCTTTGCAGTAAATAATTTCGCATTCTCCTCTTTTTTCTCCTCTTACTTTTCGATAAACTCATTAACATAAACAGATACGCGGCTGTCATCATAACCTCAAAGGGCGATATATTTCCGCGACGTCTGGAAAACAATAATTATTTGCAAAAAGGACCTTGTTTTTAATAATATTCAATTTACTACAGTAAAACCTCGTTAATTTGAAATTGTGACCCAAAAAAACATTTCGAATTGCGCGGAACCCCGTTTTCGCCAAATGAGATACCGCAGCTGTCATCGTAAACTCATCGGGTGACATTTCCGCGACAAGATATGCGAGTCCCGGTGTGTACACGTCAAATGACCGCGTCATTGTCCCCGAAACATGAGCGTAGATGTTGATGCGACATGCCGAGCGGAATGTTTCGCGATTTGTCCCCTAGTGAATACATGGCTTAATGTTCTACTGACCGCCAGCTCTTTGATTTTATATATGTCTTTATCTTATATCAACGTATACTGTCGAGTAAACATGTGCAACGGTGAACTTGGAGCAATATCTATTATAGAGGATGTCACTTCTTTTTTTTCAAAAGTTTTTCGAAATTTTCAATATGTTGCAGAGTTGTAGCTTTGTATTTGTAAGCTGCCCTTCGTATAGGCAACGTTCTCCTCATCGATATATCTTCACCTGTCTTAGGTTTACAATTTGCACATTTTCTAGAAAACAGAATGCACTTTGATGCATATCAATGTGCCTCAAGTGTATCAAAGTAGGTACCCTAACGGACAGTTTCAACAAAACTTAACAATTTATTAATGAAACCACAGAACTTTTTTTTAAAATACCTTGTAATCCTAATTCCCGAATGAAACTTACCTTAGATATTTTTAAATATTATTTGAACAACGTAAAATAGCGATGAAACAATTTTACATTTCACATATATTTTGAGTTGGGCGCGCTAAAACTCCCTACTCTTGTCAAACGCCAATGGCCAAAGAGGGCCTAACTGGCTGGCAGCGCAGTATTCTCATACGAGCGTAGAAACGTTTTAGTGGTATAGCGACTCGAAAACTGTTTATAGATTTTAAAATATTGCAGGTGTATCTATGTGCCCCACATCCCCCTATGTGTTGGTTTCAAAAGATAAGTGAAAATAGAATAGACCTACCTACATAAATTTTTGTAATTAAATGTTATTTTCAGATGTTATTATTTATTCCGTTATGTACACAATCATTTCTGTCTACGTAATTTCATTTAATTACTTATTAAAATACTGGTCCAGTATTGTTTGTCTTGTAGCACTTTTCTTTTTTTCGTAAACGGCAATAGCAATAACATCACTTACTGCATTTGAAACGTTCACAAATCGTTCCGGATAGGCCAGCTAAACGGCTTTCGATCATGTTTAAATATTCAGCAATCCTGGTTTCAAATTGGTGGACTATTTAATTTTCTATCTGTTCTTCTGATAAATAAACTTTTTTTCAAGTCCTCGAGTTCCATTAAAACTTCGTTGCTCATTTCCGTTGAATAACTATTGATTAAATTGGCGAAATGTTCTTCCAGATTTAGGTTAAGTTCTATGGTTATTTCGATCAGTTCGCTAACAGCATTGTCAACTTCTTCAAATTCAACATTTTCAGTTGGCATACAATCCTCGGTCAATTTTGGGATGAGGTTTTCCTATACGTTACTCATCGTAGACATATAAAGTTCATAAGGCATCACCAACATTTTAACGGATTTGTAAATATCTTTCGTGGGCAATACTTTATTAGTGATGTGCCGGATCGTTAAAAATGTATATCCGCGGATTCGGATATTTGGTGTCAAGATCCGCGGATACGATTCTTTATTTTCTTATTCAATCGGTGTTGGCTATAATATTGATCTCATTATAAAGATAGTTGATTTAGTAACTTTGAGTTATGTACTATTGGTATGGTAACTTAATACGATAAAATATTTGATTTTAAGAAATAAAACATACTCTGAATGGAATTGAATAGTTTTTTAATTCTACCTAATCACCTTTACTTAACATTTTATCCTATCAATTGAAAATTTATTAACCTTATTAGGTAAAAGATCCGCGAGAATCTTTCTTCTCCCTCGGATATTCGCAACATCATTATACTTTATAAATGTATGAATTACACCTTGATCCGTTGGTTGTATTTGGAAAAAGGAACATTATTATTACGTTTGCATTATACAAAGGCAGACGACCCGGTGCATTATCAACCAACAATAAAATCTTTAATGGTAGATTATTATATTTCCAACATTCTTTTGCCTCTTGTATAAAATGAAGGCGAAATCAGACTTCAAAAGATTCTTGAGTCATCTATGCTTTTTATCAACAGATAGAAACAGAGTATGTTACAAATAAACAAAAAAATCGTGTACCTACCAAGTATGAATTCATGTAAGTCGAGGACTTACTGTATACGTTGAGACCGTCGATATATACTAAATCGACTTAGAACAATCATTCACTACATCCAATCTTTTCTTCCTCTACCTCCACTCTGGCTGCTACCTCCTCACCTATTCCCTTATTATTTTTTTACCTTAATTTCTCAAAACTCATTAACTTTAATATTGGTTGTTTCAAACTTCTTCATTTATTACCATTATTTTACTTAAATATTGTTCGTTGATTACTATAATATATAACTACGCCTTAAAATTTATGAATCTTTGTAATTGGTTAACATTTTAATGATTACTTATGAAACTGTTAATATTCCTTAATTAATTAAATATATATGAATCCTTCAAATTGTCCACCTCGCGTATATCTCTCACAGCGGTGCTATACAGGGTGTACCAGAGCTAGCAGCCTAAAATGTTCAAGCAACCATGGTTATGGAGATATGCAATATCAATTTCTGACTTATTTTTTGCAAAAAGTTGAACTATCAATACAGTAACTTATATCGATCATAAGAAATTCATTCGCCTTAATAAAAGTCGAATAAAATGATAAGAACCTTCCAAAAATTGAAAAAAGTTTTTTTTTAGAAGGTTTTTATCATTTTATTTAAGTTGTATTGAAGCAAATGAATTTTTCATAATCGATATAAGTTACTGTAATGATAGTTCAACTTTTTGCAAAAAATAAGACAGAAATATTAAAAAAAATTCAAACTTTGATATTGCATATCTCCGTAACTATTGATATAAGGTCATGTTTGCTTTAACATTTTAGACTGATGACATAGGCAAAAATCTACCGGCCAAGTTTCTGCTGCTAGCTCTGGTACACCCTGTATAATATCAGTTCATGGAAATTTTTAAAATTTTATTCGATCTTTCAAAGGTAGCTTCACACACTCGTACATCACAATATATCTGCTAGTTGAGACAACCTGTACACTGAGAATACGGAAGCAATTCCTCATAAGCGTGCGTAGACACATTTTTTTGCACATTTTTAGCTGTAGGGCTCTACTAAACCCGGTGGGTTTTGACCGCCAAAAGAGTCTTCCTCCACTGATTTCCGAGGCAGATATGTCTTGAAGATCCAGAACATTGTCGCTGCATCTTACTTTGTACCTCCTCAGCTTCTTCGCATTATTGGTCATGAGTTCAGCAGGGATTTCAGTGCTTGTTGTTCAATCATTTTCTCCACATGACCCAGCCACCGAAGTCTTTCCAATTATGTAAATTTTGTTACACTTAGTTCCTTAAAAAAATTATAGAGCACATTGTTGTAGCGCCTGCGCCAAAGCCCAATGTCTGAACCGGTCCAAGGGTACGCCTAAAAAAATCCTTTCAAAAACGACCGAAGCCCGCTCGTTCCGCAATATCCATTTCTCGGTTGCGTATGTGAGCACTGGTCTGATGAGCATTTCTTCCACTCATACTTAAGTATTTCTGGACATCAATCTGAAATTTATCTGATTTTGGAGACGGAAATAACAGCGATTTGCGTTTAAGCGCATTATAAGATTGTAGGAATAAGTGCACTGTATACAACAGTTTCTACTTAATATGTAGCACATGCTTTTAGGATTATTTACGGTTTCACGAATAATAGCAGTATGAACATGAAAAACGACTATATTAAGAATGTCTAAGGATGTGCTGTTTTAAGCTAGATTTATAATTGCACGAATAATTGCACTGTGAACATAAAAACAATTTTTCTCCAGTGCATAAGAGCATGTATTTTTAAAGATCCTTTACGATTGCATGAATAATAGCACTTTGAACATGAAAATAATTTATCTTCAGAGTGCATTAGAACATGTTGTTTTCAGTGTGATTTCTGATTACATGAATAATTGCACTGTGTAATGAAAATTGTGTTTCACCAGAGTGCTTAAGAAAGTGTCTTTTTAAGTGTGATTTCTGATTGCACGAATAATTGCACTGCGAACATGATAATAGTTTTTCTCCAGTGTGCGTAAGAGCATGCATTTTTAAGGATTCTTTACGATTGCACGAATAATTACACTGCGAACACGAAAATAGTTTTTCTCCAGTGTGCGTTAGAGCATGTATTTTTAAGGATTCTTTACGATTGCACGAATAATAGCACTGGGAACATGAAAATAGTTTTTCTCCAGTGTGCGTAAGAGCATGTATTTTTAAGTATTCTTTACGATTGCACGAATAATTGCACTGCGAACATGAAAATAGTTTTTCTCCAGTGTGCGTAAGAGCATGTCTTTTTAAGGATTCTTTACGATTGCATGAATAATAGCACTGCGAACATGAAAATAGTTTGTCTTCAGAGTGCTTAAGGACGTGTTTTTTTAAGTTTGACTTCTGATTGCACGAATAATTGCACTGTGTACATGAAAATGGTTTTTCTCCAGAATGCATAAGGAAGTGTATTTTTAAGTGTGATTTCTGATTGCACGAATAAGAGCACTGCGAACATGATAATAGTTTTTCTCCAGAGTGCTTAAGGAGATGTTGATTTAAGTTTGATTTGTGATTGCTAGCATAATTGCACTGCGAACATGAAAATAGTTTCTTCCCAGTATGTGAGAGATTGTGGTTTCTTAAGGTAGCTTTCTGCTTGCTCGTGTATGGATACTGGGAAGAAGAAAACACCTCAACACTATCAGGAGTAAGCGCACATCTTCTTGAGGATTTTTTAACGTTGGACACAGTCTCCAATTCGGGCTGCTTTTCAGGGGCAGGCGAAAATACAGTAGGATTTCCCGAGTGAGAATCTTGTATTCTAGAGAGATCTGCAAAATAAATATTTTATGTTAATTGCACGATAGGTTCGGATCCAGTACTTTTCGAGGTAATGTTCCGTGGTGATTGTGGTGGTGAGTGCCCTGATTTCAAAAATTAAGTATAGGTAAGTAATTTTAGGTACGTAAGTTATTTTAAGTAATATGTTAAGTATATAATTAAACTAGTTGTCTTTGTTTACACCACAAAAATTTATTTGGTAAAACCAACCGATTTCGGAAACGACGTTCCTTCGTCAGGGTATACTTAATACTAATTGAACTTTACAAAAATTATAAACAATCATACTTCAGTGTTAAGTGTCCAAATGGGGGTAAATAGTGGGGTGTGCGAAAGAAACAGGTGATAGGTTTTACCAAATAAATTTTAGTGGTGTAAACAAAGTTAACTAGTTTAATTATATTCATAATGAATAACCACAAAGTTATAGCAAAATACAACAGTATAATATGTTAAGTACTTACTTACATAAGTTATGGGAGATTTTAATGCAAGAACGGGAAACAGATGCGAAGAAGAAAATATGGTATTGGGCCCATTTTGTTTAGGAAAGTTGACAAGGAACGGTGAAAAACTTATACAATTAGCATATGAGAACAATTTGAAAATACTCAATAGTCTTTACAAAAATCGTGCAAACAATAGGTGGACATGAATATCCCCAGACGGGCACCATAAGAACGAGATAGACTATATTCAGACTAACAAAGCTAGAGACTTCCAGGATTGCAGAGTCATAAATAACCTCAACTTCAACGGTAACTACATGATGGTCGAAGACAAACTAGCACTTAACGCACCCAAGAAAGAAAGACATTTTAAAGTAATACTTACTAACTAACTTACTAACACCAGAGAGTACTGAAGGACTGATAAAAAATTTTGAAGATTTCATAGAAGACACAAAAGAACTGAATGCTCAAGACAAATACGACAAGCTATAGGAACTTTTGAACACAAATGAAAAAAGAAAAAAGAAAATGGAAAGGACAAGATAAAATGGCTAAACAAAAGATCTACTGAGAATCAGAGCAGAACTAATAGATGTGGCTCAAAAGACGAAAAATATACGAAGAGATATAGCTGAGAAAAGTAAAAAAATCAAGTTAGCCATGAGAAAAGACCGCCAAAAGTACAGATTAGGATTACTTACAAGAAAAGATTCAAATCTGATGTGAGGGAAAACTGTAAAATATATTACAAAACGTTCAACTATTTGTTTCAATACGAGTCAAATAAAACGATAAAAACTTTCATATATTTTATTTTGTCTGTAAGATTTTTGTCTGATTTGTATCGAAGGGAATGATTTTTTATAATCGATATAAGTGACTGTAACGATAGTTCAACGCAACGCAAGCATTGCATTTTTTAACAAAAATTAATGCAAACTTTGAATCGCATATCTCCATAACTGTTTATATTAGGCCATCGTTGCTTGAACATTTTCGATACATAATCAAGGCGGGAATTAAATACTGTGGACTAGCTCTTTTTCATCCTGTATAAAATTAGCAGGGGCGTGCAGTGACAACAAGAAACATGCCTTTTTCCTAAGCATATACTTTGTAAAGAAATCGAAATAAGATATATATCTTGTAATATTCCTATCACAATAATTAAAATATTATTCAGATTTTAATATTTCATAAGACTCTACCAGATATATATTTAATTTCGTTTTTTTTTTCAATATAAATGTTGAGAGAACAATTATGCTTCTTGCTCTCACTGCACGCCCCTGAAAATTAGGTAGTTTAGATTAATATAATTCGATGATTTGGATGAGTTTTTCTCTATCGGATGAATTTTCTCCTATTATGAATAAATATATATTTTTTAAACAAATAATCCCAATTACTCGTATAATAATTTCGTTGCCTGTTCTTCCGTCTGTCGATCCGTCATAACTTCGTGTGACGTCCGTTACTTTTTTGTAGTAAATTTTCTTTTTTTCCTTTTTTTATATAGGTATAAATAAATAAATACTAATTCCTTAGGTACCGACATGTAAAACTACCGTCATTTTTTTACAGGTTATCAACAGGTCGGATGATTCTTACACATAAACATATAATATATAATTAACTGTACAATTAAAGATATTTAAAAACATGTAAATAGCTAACTAAATAATCTTATCTATACTAATATTATAAAGAGGAAAGATTTGATTGTGTGTTTGAATTGAATAGGCTCCGAAACTACTGGACCGATTTGAAAAATTCTTTCACATTTAGAATCCTACATTATCCCTGATGAACATAGGCTATAGAATATTTTCAAAAAAAGGAATAATCCAAGAATATGGTCCCGTTGTTCATACAATGAAAATAAGTATTTCACTATATAATTTAATGTCCTGTTAATTTAATCTAACTAAAATAATCGTTATCTAAATTAAACAAACCAAACTAATAACCCAACTAAACCAAACCTAATAACCTAACCTAACCTCATATATTGCCTATGAAATGTCAAAATATGCAGTGCATTTTTCGAAACTTTAAATCTTATTTAATACTTACTTTTTAAATGTAAATTATCTTTCATTTTGTTATTAGCACATTCAATAATATAGTGAAATAATCATTTTCGTTGTATATGCAATGGGACCATTATCTTGGATTTAGCCCAAAAAAATTACAAATCCGTATGAAAACTTCCATAATGTAACCCAACGTGTGAAAAAATACAAAAAAACCTTATATCGTGTACGCTGGGGAAATTTTTGACAAAGGTCAAAGTGATGTACTACAGTTTTATAGAGGACATTAAAATCTACAAAAAAGTTTGCAATACCATGTATCTAAGTATTAGAGTTATGTTACAATAACTTATGTTAACATTAAATGGAATCATTGTTTTTTAGAGAACAGGGGAACCTTTGTTTTCCCTCACAAACTTATTTTTTACTTAATCCTTAACCCGTGCAACGCCGGGTACGACCAGCTAGTTATAACTAATTATGTTGTAGAGTGAGAGAATCACGTAAGGAAAAAGCATTATGCCCCCTCCATGCGTCTCTCTCTCTCTGTTTCTTCCTCTTATATATGAGCGTGTGTGTAGTGCGAGTGTCGAGATTTGGTTAGACGGGAATCATGCGCGACAAGTCGCATAACCTCAATACTGAACGCGTAGAAATTTTGTTAAAACTTATTTATTTGCCTCAGTTTTAAATAATACGTGAGTTACATTGTCTCATTATTGCAATGAATAATTATGTAATGCAAACATAGAAAAGTAATTTAATCAAATCGTATATTTTTATATGGGAAGCCAGTTTCGTGCCCACTGGACTATGAGGGCCGCCACAAGCGTCTTAGTGACCGCATTCAGTCTACTTTCAATTCGTTTTTTGCCAATTCCAGGCTTCACTTCCATACATCAGAGTTGACACTAGAACGCCATTATGTGTCGGATAAATATACCCTACTTTCTTTTCATCCATCTTCAACGGTCACATCAGATGCGCGTATTTTATATCATTGGGAATTAATCAACAATGAACTATCTCCTTACCGGCGCGTTGGTCGGCCTTCCTGGAGTACTCCGAGCACTCCTGCTTGATGTCAGGGAGCCAAATGTCTATCTCATTGTAAGGCGCTCCATCGCCTGCTCCTACATCGTCGCTTCCGGCTGCAGACCCTGGCTCGGGCTTGACGGCAGGAAAATCTTTGTCAGCACGGTACATGGTATTGTTAAAATATTTCCCATGTACCACGAGGAGCGATTCGCAAATGGCGATTGTCAGATGAGCATAGAAAACAGATATAAGAGATGCAGAATAGGGATGGGCGTTGAATGGACGGACTAGTTGAAATCAACCGTTGACGTTGCATCGACGCGTCGACCGTTTACGTTTATCGCATGGACTAGTTGAATTCGTAGACGGTGGACAGCGGACGCCGTGGTCGGTGGACGATTCGAGATTAACGCAATGCAAAGCAACGAGCGAGAGCAAGACAAAACGTCTCCGTTTATTTCTCTCGCTGTCGACTTGTAGATGCCATAGACGTCATAGACGGCTCGACGGGTAATTTCATTTCAACTCTAAAGTACACTACCATAGAGTGCAGATCTGTGTACACGAACTATGACTAGAGATTTGAAATTTGAATACATGCGTAGCGCGAGATAGGCTTAATAAGCTATTATCTATTATTTTTTACTTGATTTTTTGTGATGTCACGTGCGACGATTCGGTGAATTCCCAATTTTACGCCGTATAAAATAAAACAATTCTGTTTAATTATTTTATTTTTTATTGAACTATTATTAATTAATAGGCCGGCTAGATATTTTTCTAAAATCAATATTTTATTCGATCGATCTCGACTTCTTATATATTTACCTGAAAAGGGATGCTAAAATTTAATTATTGTGTTATTTCCTTACTTTTCAACTTTAGCATATAAATGATAAACAAACTTGTAGGGAATAAAATTTTCTATACCTAACTATGGTCCTTATTCAGGAGTCCAACATTAATTATTGTATATGTAATATAATCTTGAATTTAGGTTTAATTAATTTTTATTATAAATTCCCTATTTTCAACTTTGTAGATAAAAAAATAAATCTATTATAATTTTGTTTACACCACTTTTTATTGGTTTTTTACATGTTTCGGGAACAATGTTCCTTTTCTCAAATTGAGCCTTAAACTAAAGTTGACAAATAATACAGATATATTTATTTATTAATAATGTCACCACAAAGTGAAAGTCTGACTTTGAAAGATGTATTCTTCAATAAATTTCTAGATAACATCTCAAATGTAAAGTATTTTTAAATTATGTATTTATTTATAAATTTATAGATAATAAATAAATGTAAAGGTTTTTATAATTTTATTTAACTTGTATTGAAACGAATGAATTTTTCGTAATCGATTTGAGTTAGTGTAGTGATAGTCCAACGTTTTACAAAAAATAATACTCATAATCAAGGCAGGAATATAGTCCTGCTAGGTTATTATTGTTTTACAAATAACCCTGTACACATGTAATAATGTGTATCTAATATATTTTTTTATACACACATTGCTTTGTACTTTATATTTTTAATTTTTATACTCATATTTTAATGCTTATACCCGATACTTTCACTGCTTATATATGTAGTTTATATTTATATTTTACTGCTTACACCTGATATTGTTGTGTATACCTACTTCTTTCTTTATTATATATAGAAAGAAGTATATAAAACAATATGTAAAAGCCTATAAACAAATAAATAATAAAATATTTCTTTTTACATATAAGCACAAGTAGCGGTTTTACTTTCCCCGAAACTATATTCCTTCGAACTTCTTTAAATTTTAAAAATTAACGTAATAAAAATAATCAACGGTTGTGCCGTCGAGCAGCGCCGCGTCAAACCGTAGACAGTTGACTATCGTCCCGATGTTTAGATAAACGTCCGCGACGTCCGCGTAACGAAGTTGACGCGTCAACTAGTTGACGAATTCAACTAGTTGATCGTCTCGTCGATGGATGGACGTGGACGGTCTCGTTTCGTCGACGGTAAATACGTCGACGACCCATCCCTAATGCAGAATATTGCCGACCATAGACACGAGCGGGACATAGACGAATAATCTTTTTAAATCATTCGAAATGTAGAAATGTTCAAAATATGACCAATTCAAAGTCGTGATATGTCGGCTTATGCTGCAATCCGTGTTATAATTTTCACATATTGTAATACCAAGGAAGAATTATTCAAATGTTGAAACAGCAGATCACCGCGCGTCATCAGCGGCCAGCCTTTTGTGTCAAAAACAATACGTTTAAATCAATTGTTTCGAAAACATCGTGAAATAACATTTTCTCCTACAAGCAGGCCCCATTAAGAAAGTGTAGACAATGGACACTGGCTGACCTCGGGCGGAGACGCGATAGATTTGAGAAAGAACTCGCGAAATGTTTTAAGATACTTGAATGTTTGAATCAAATTATGCACTAAGTACCATGACCGACAAGCCGAAGAAAATAAGATATAGTGAATAAAAATGTCAATATATACCTAAGTTTTTATGAGTTTTTTTTGAAAAATCTATACTATGAATCCTACCTGTCTTTTCTACATAAAAACTAGAAGAAAAAGTTTTCTGTGTTTCCTGTAATTAAGTTGCGAAATATGCATTTCAAACAACTCCCAAGTACCCAGCGCTATTTCCTATGAAAGGCACTAAGTCCAACGTCTGTGTAGTTTAACATAAGTTAAGTACCCCGAGCATATTCAAACAGTATCCCTTGTCCGTAATAAAATACCGGGATGAATGTTAATTTCAAAACACAAAATAAATCATACCTCATTTACTGGTGGATTTTTTGCTGGAATGATATTCTGAATTATTGATGTATTTTCCAGGCCACGTGTTTTTCTTCTTTTATTTGTATTATATTCTTTATAACACCTTTTCCTTGTACTTTGTTTGGGGAGCTCACGTGTACCCTACTTGGTCAGCCATTTTCATACAATCTGAAGTTAGTTGGCAGATAATACGCCGTGGTACTTAGCGAAGTAGCGATATTGAAACACGCATAACGGCTAAATGCAACATTGCAGGGACACAATGCATTACTGGGGTTAGTGGCGATGTTATATAGATCCAAGCTGCATACTTAGTTTGAAAAATGAAATTTTGGTACTTAGTGCCTATTTTACTGCAACCATTCACTTTTTTAAAACCAATCAATATTTTGTAAAATCTCCGGGATGACCTTACCATTGTCAGCGATAAACAATAGGTAGATTTTAGAAAGCACGAGGCATGCTCGGAACCGAGCAAGGGAACCCAGGTGTACCTCACATCGTGTCAGCGAGGAAAATTATAATTTAGACCATCCCCGCGATATAATTACGATCAATCACGTCTTTTGACAAATCTGACAAAAATCAGTCGACATTAAAAGCGCTCTACGAAATCTCTTTAAATTTATAAAAAAAATACGACTCTTTTAAAACCATAGAGATAAACCCAAATGTAGTGATAGGGATTGAACTTTTGCACGCAATAATTTGTGTTCTTGTGTGTGAGTAGTGCAGAAATGAAGTAAGATATTGCTTTCCTTTTCTATAATATATATAATTCATACAATACAAAGCGGTGTTGTGATTTTTTCGAATTCTGCCGTACCACAATAATTATTAAATAATTAATGTATGTTATAGATGTCTCACACAGACGAAACTGTATTTTTTTTATTAAGAGAGAGTGGGTATAGAAATCTTTGTGGTATAGAATGATGATACTAGTGTAATGTTAAAAATTCGGATGAATTCCATTAGACAAGATAAAGTACATAGCTAAAAAAACTCCACAATCAAATATAGATGTCTCATTTAGCGACATCTGTGGTTATTCAAGGGGAAGGAAAAAGCTTTGTGGCCGGTCGCGGTAGGGATCCTTGCAACTCAGATGTGAAACGTGGCATATAATTGAAATACATACAACTTAAAAAAATTAATAGACATGGTATTCTATCATGGGTGGAAATGGTGTACGTTAGATATGTGTAAAGTGATCACTTAAGCCAACCGTATGATAGGTCGTAAGTCCTATGTACACCCACAAAGACTTCTATACCTACTCTCCCTTAATAAAAAAATACAGTTTCGTCTCTGTGAGACATCTATAATACACATTAATTGATTATTGATGTCCCTGTGACAACAATCCAGTTCTGTTCTGAAAAATTTGGACATACTCAAAATATTCTGAATTATTAAATATTTCAAAAATGGTTAAGTTTTGCAGTGCATGTGGATGCACAAAGGTTTGGTATTCAAATTGTGGCTCTCGCTTTCACGGATAAGCGATATCGATGTATTATTTTCAGATTATAGTCATTTTTCTTTCAATTTGCAATGTTTCAAGGAGAGATTATTTTTACCTTTTTACTGATGATGTATATATAAAATAACCACATGTTTTGGCAAAATGGGTTCATGTGATGAGCCAAAAAAACTTCCGGCCAACCAAAAATTCGTATTTATGCGGTGAACATTTCAGTTCTGATTCATAAAAAGAATATAATGCCCACATCACTATATTTTTACAGTTTAAATTTATTAAAGCACGGTCAGGTCCATATTTTCGACGGCTGGAAAAATTTGGTCACGTTACAATGCATAACAAGCCAGTATGAAATACAACTTAGTTTGATTCACAATAATAGAAATATAATATCACTTGACAAATTACTTTGAATTTATTAAAATTTATAATATAAATTTGAGGTATGAATTCGAACAGCTCGTTGACCTTGTGGTTAGGACTCTCGCATTGTGATCCAAAGGTCGCAGGTTCGAATCTCACTCCAGACCAGCAAGTTTAGCTTATTTTGAGAAAAGTAAGGATATTGATGTGACACGTATTCCGTGTTAACATCTCTACTTAAAAAAAATATATGTTTACATATATATGTTTCTGGCTTAATTTGAGAATCCAATTAATTAAACCATTTAAATAATATATGTAGGTATAGTGCAGCTGGACCGTTGTTGTTTTCAAAAATAGTAGGTTTATGTTATTTTCACTTCTTGAGTGCTGTCTGATGCAATCTGGAGAGTGGATTTTTGTTGGTAAAATAATTATTACAGATGTTGTAAAGCGGTATTCTTTTAAGTACATTAGCTGTTGGAATATCAGTCTTAAAAGTTGTGCAGTGGGATAGTCAAATGTTTTATTAAACGATCGCACATATCTTATTTCAATGACAAATCGGTTTCGAAATATTTTATTTTACTCCAGGTATTAATAGACAGTAAAAATTATACACTGAACTATACGGCATTATTTTAATAATGTTCTACTGGTTCTCCGATTTGACATACTTATGAATCTGTCAAATTGTCCACCTCACGTATATCTCCTCCCAGCGGCGCTATGTAATATCAGTTCATGGTGAATTTTTAAATTTTATTCGATCTTTCGAAGGTAGCTCCACACTCCAAATCACAATATATCTGTTAGTTGAGACAACCTGTGCACTGAGAATACGGAAGCAATTCCATTTAAGTGTGCGTAGGCTCGCATATTTTGTAGGGCTCTACAAACGCTGGACGCTAAACTTGGTCTTGGCCTCCAATGATATTGGTCTTTTGCCAGCTTTTTGCAGGTCCGGGTTTCCAAGGCAGATATGTCTTGAACATCCAAAACATTGCCGTTGCATCGTAGTTTTGTACTTCATGAGTTCAGCAGGGATTT
Organism: Agrypnia vestita; assembly: GCA_016648135.1. NCBI lineage: Eukaryota > Metazoa > Arthropoda > Insecta > Trichoptera > Phryganeidae > Agrypnia > Agrypnia vestita. The sequence goes on along the minus strand of JADDOH010004757.1, from coordinate 150,903 downwards.
CAGTGCTTGTTGTTCAATCATTTTCTCCACATGACCCAGCCACCGAAGTTTTCCCAATTATATAAATTTTGTTACACTTAGTTCCTTAAACAAATTATAGAGCACATTGTTGTAGCGCCTGCGCCAAAGCCCAATGTCTGAACCGGTCCAAGGGTACGCCTAAAAAATTCCTTTCAAAAACGACCAAAGCCCGCTCGTTCCTCAATATCCATTTCTCGGTTGCGTATGTGAGCACTGGTCTGATGAGCATTTAATCCACTCATACTTTAGTGTTTCTGGACAGCAATCTGAATTTTATCTGATTTTGGAGGCGGAAATAACAGCGATTTGCGTTCAAGCGCGTTATACGATTTTGCGAATTAGTGCACTGTGTACAACAGTTTCTACTTAATATGTAGTACATGCTTTTAGGATTACTTACGGTTGCCGGAATAACAGCAGTATGAACATGAAAAAAGTCTATATTAAGAGTGCCTGAGGATGTGCTGTTTTAAGCTTGATTTATAATTGCACGAATAATTGCACTGTGAAAATAAAAACGATTTTTCTCCAGTGTGCATAAGAGCATGTATTTTTAAGGATTCTTTACGATTGCATGAATAAAAGCACTTTGAACATGAAAATAATTTATCTTCAGAGTGCATAAGAACGTGTTGTTTTAAGTTTTGTTTCGTATTGCACGAATAATTGCACTGCGAACATGAAAATAGTTTTTCTCCAGTGTGCGTAAGAGCATGTATTTTTAAGTATGCTTTACGATTGCACGAATAATTGCACTGCGAACATGAAAATAGTTTTTCTCCAGTGTGCGTAAGAGAATGTCTTTTTAAGGAATCTTTAAGATTACACGAATAATAGCACTGTGAACATGAAAATAGTTTTACTCCAGCGTGCGTAAGAGCATGCATTTTTAAGGATTCTCTACGTTGCATGAATAATAGCACTGTGAACATGAAAATAGTTTATCTTCGGAGTGCTTAAGGACGTGTTGTTTTAAGTTTTGTTTCGTATTACACGAATAATTGCACTGTGCACATGAAAATGGTTTTTCTCCAGAGTGCGTAAGAGCATGTGTTTTTAAGTATCTTTTACGATTGCACGAATAAGAGCACTGCGAACATGAAAATAGTTTCTTCCCAGTATGTGAGAGATTGTGGTTTCTTAAGGAAGCTTTCTGCTTGCTCGTGTATGGATACTGGGAAGAAGAAAACACCTCAACACTATCAGGAGTAAGCGCACATCTTCTTGAGGATTTTTTAACGTTGGACACAGTCTCCAATTCGGGCTGCTTTTCAGGGGCAGGCGAAAATACAGTAGGATTTCCCGAGAGCGAATCTTGTATCCTCGACAGATCTGCAATATAAATATTTTTTGTTAATTGTGCGATACGTTTGGATGCAGTTTTTTTCGAGGTTTTGTTCCGTGGTGATAGTCGAATACCTGATTTCAAAAATGAATTATAGCTAGGTAACGAAAACTAAAGAGTAAAGCGTGGTTCTGCCATTTGACAGAAAATGCTTTTAAGAGAAGATTCAAATCTGATGTGGGGGAAAATCTGAAATATATCACTCACAGACGCTCACCAAAGTCGGTTGTGTATACATTTACTCTTAGCAGAGTGTTGTTGTGTGTTCACTTAGATCAAATTAAAATTGTCTTTATGAAATTATAGTTATCAGCAAGTGCAACATATAAACATAAGTATTATTCACCATCAACCCATTAAAGTGTGTGTCCGAAATTTATTTAATTAGTTTTTTTTAAATTACTAAAAATGGTTTAATATGAGAACTAGAAGTCAACAAAGTAAAATGCATCCATCAGTATTGACCTAAAAGCCGAAGATGAATTGAAGAAAAAATTGACCTTTTCCCTACCGGACCCGTCATCCAGACTTATTTATATTATTTCTACTATTTATTATCCATTGTCTATGTTGTGTATATATATTTATTTTTTATAATCTATGATGAATATTAATGTTTATTCAAACATCAAACATTAATTTTCTACGGTTTCTTGTTTTATTATACGTGCATCTATGGAGTGAAGTGTCAAAAATGTATCATTTTTAAACTTAATAACTGCTTTTATTTCATTTATGTAATCAGGACTTTTACTTTTTACTTTACGCCAGGGATAACTTTTTTCATCAAATTTGTGATACCTTTGAATTACTAACTTATTCCCTTTTTCCTTTATTTCATCCATATTTAACGGTCACATCAGATGCAGATGTGAAATGTCACATCATTGGAAATTATTCAACACAACTATCTTCTCATCGGCGCGGTAGTCGGCCTTCCTGGAGTACTCCGAGCACTCCTGCTTGATGTCGGGGAGCCATATGTCTATCTCATTGTAGGGCGCTCCACCGCCTGCTCCTTCATCGTCGCTTCCGGCTGCAGACCCTGGCTCAGGCTTGACGGCAAGAACATCCTGGTCAGAATGGTTCATGGTTTTGTTAGAATATTTGCCAGCTACCCACGAGGTAGCTGTCAAACATTCGATTGTCAGATGACCATAGAAAACAAATATAAGAGATGCAGAATACTGCCGACCATAGACACGAAAGGGGCATAAACGAATAATTTTGTAAAATCATTAATTTTTACAGCCATAAATGTCTCCCGAATCAGACACTTTGATGTACCGGAATATGACAATACCGGCAATAGGGCAATACCGAGATCAAAGCGCCCATGCTTCGAAAATCACGCGCCATGTGGTCACAGCCAGAACAGCCCCGGCATGTTCGATCTTTTGTCCGAGGACGAAATATGTGACCTATTGTTCAAAAAAATAACATTGCGACGGACGATCGCCCTTAGGATAGCCCACCATAAAAAAAATAATAATACGAACAATGAAATTAGAAAGTTAGGGATGCCGAGGGCATTGGGCATCGCCGAAGAGATTAAGAGTGCACGGCCTTTTGTTAGGATGAACAATACGTTCGCAACCTTTTGTTCTTAGGTAACATCTTGGAAGGGTAAAGAACGGTAAACCTTTTCTTGCAGCGGGACGTATATCTCTAACCCCGATTAAACAATATAAAGAACATCTTGGCCAAATGCGAACACATAGGACAATGGTTTAGAAAGCTGCGTTTTGTTAGAGAAGTCGCCATTGTTTTGGGAAAGACGTTTTTTAGAAAAACAAGATAATAATTCCGAAAGTCGTCGCAGTAAGCTTGCTATTATCCTCGACAGACAATAGAGATGTTTTAGAAAGCGCTGACATGCCGATTCCACACATGGCGACACTCTCCGCGAAATGTAGGATCGTATAAATTATATGAAAGTATTATGATTATTATATGGGCCGCCCGCCGCCGGGCGCGAGGATCCCGCAACGCACGACCAGGCGGTCATTATCAATGAAGATAACAGGGGTCAATCAGTTAAGAAGGTAGAATCTGAACTGGGAATTGAGGCAAAGTGGTAATTAATAAATTAATGTATTTCACCCGATTTCTGTCCGGTGTAATGTGTATCCATTTAATGCTAGCCACCGATATGTTTAATTAAGTAAGGTGATAATAATTTGAATAGTCCATGTCACCTCTGCAGGTGGATGTTACTCGTTTTATATATTATTTTCGCATTCATTTTGTATTCTATAATTAATTGAGTACAATATAATTTTCTAACAAATAATAAATTTAACCCTTTAGGATTTCAAAGTAATTATTGTTTGCAAAGTTCTCTAGATTTTTTTTGTATCCATGTGGAGGCGTCATGATTTTGATGAGTAATTGTAATAAAGACTTTATTGTATTGAAAAACTGTTCTTATACAAGTTCGTAAGTTGTAAGAAAATAGTCTATTTCCGTGATAAATATGTCAACCTATATTAAGGTATACGTATCATTTCGTAAAACTATGTAATTATAAATGAACAATTGACATAGTGCGAGGAAATGCATGAAAACTAAGTACGATTCTATTCTTATTTAGAATTCACCTTTTGGTTGTGTAATCCTACGACATAACATGACAGTTAAGTGGGTTTCATTGTGTGCTGGATTTTTACTAGTATTGTTCGGCAAATGAGGAGAAGAAATGTAATCTGTGAGATGATTTATCCATTTTGTAACTTTGCATTTTTCTTTTATAAATTGCGGTAATATAATTTGTACATTAATATCTTACCGTATTTATTTTGGGTTTGTACAAATTATTCCGTAACAAAGCAATCACTACTGTTATGTCAAGGATATTTTAGATACCTACCACACAGCGAGATCTTGTAGGCTATTATACTGTTTCTGTGAATCAATACCAATTGTGATTTTTCTTGTTTATTGTTTATAATGTTTATTAGTTGTTCCATCGCTCAAATAGACCTTGTTTATTATCAAGCAACCGCTTATGGTTTTTGTAATCGTACGAATTCCTTTCAAGACATAAATCTGATAGGGAAGGAATGACAAAAAATGTGCATACGGGATTAAGACAAAATAGTTTAATTAATTGCAAATAAGTAAATGCCATGTTAGAATAAGTGTAAGTACCGACGCATTAGGTTATAAGTACATATGAGATTGTATCCAAAGGATACAAACATGTTGGGACGTGAATTTTTGCATTGCCTATTTTGTGTAATTTTAATTCACGCCCACCTCTCTTTCACTACCTGGACAATTATAATGTATATGTATCCTTTTTTTATACACTAGGGGCATTTGGCTTTAAATTTTATATTTCTAGTAATAAGTATACATCGGTAACGAAGACAAAGTCACCGAACTATTATAAGTGAAGTATACATGACATTAAATTTTGGGAGATCTACTTTAAGTATTAATCTGTAACGATAGAGACGACTGGTCGATAGAAAAAAAAATGTTTATCGAATTTGATTATGTTAGTATATGTAAGCATTCCTTTTGGGCAAGTGGCGTTGATGCAAATTCATGTACTTTGTAATCCCAAAAGAAATTACAAAGATGTATACAGAACATTAACATTAGGGGACCCGCTTGAAGCATGTATCCCATGTAAATAAGTTTTTATGTTAATTGATTCACTAAGAAATGCCACGATGTCTGTATAATTTTAGCCCTTTGTTTTGTATCTCTATGTCACATATTGACAATTATGTTTGGTCCAACTAAGAAGTATGATAGCTTGTTTTATTTAAGCTAAAATTAAAAATAAAACCAAGTATCAAGTACATTTTGTCATTGTTTAAAAAAAAAAATTAAAAAGAAAAAGAAAGGAAGAGAATATGCGTAGTGGTAAATTTTAAATACCGTTCGGTTTATCATATAAAAAAAAAAGAAATAATAATAATTTTGTGGATGTATCGAAGAGGATAATCAATGTTAATGATAAGGATTGACCTGTAATGATGTAATGTATAAATAACGTTAAATATTGGGAGGCCTACTGTAAGAATCAAACTGACGACTTAATAATAAGATTGATATTGTAATGCATACTTAAGGAATTTTACTGTGATCTAATGAAACCCTACGTTCAATCCCATGTAATTAGTCAATAATGGTAGAAATAACTGGTCGATAAAAATATGTCTATCTGGCGTGTCGATTTAATTAAGTATGTATATGTAAGCAGTTTTATTTTTTGGGTAATAAGTGTTGATGCGAATTTGTGTTTTCAATTTTCCGCCTTTGCCAATTTGTACTGTAATATTTTCCTTAAGTTTAATTCATTTTGCAATGTTTTTTTGGTGACGGGATAGGGATATGAACAGTGAACAAAGCGTTCGTGAAATAACAAAGTGTTTAGGCCTACATACCAGAAAAGCATCGAAATTAGCCGCAAACTGGGAGAACAATAGGGGGCGGAACGGAGGCAACATTGGGTTCGGTAACCAATAGCGTCAATCGGGACCTGGGAGGGACCGAGGGAGACGAATGAACGACGGAGGCGGACCTCGAAGGAGCCAATCGGCGAAAGACCAACGAGGAGCTGGAGGCTTCCCCTCGAGCCCCCGCGACCACACCCTGGGTCGCCGGGGAGAGAATATAAGGCGAAGCCACCCGCCAAGAAGGCAGTTGAGTAGTGGAGAAGTTGAAAAGTCGAGAGTGTGGAGAGGCTAGAGATTCTAGCGGTGCCCGTAACAACAGCATCGCCGATCACTCTAGTAACTCCTGGAGGAGCAAAAGTTCAAACGGTAACAACCGCCATTCGCTACCGAGTGCTGTGACGCACCGCCGCAACGCCTAAGTATCAGTGCCGCCGCGACGCCTCAGTGTACCACCGCGACGGAGAACCGACGCTCCGCCGACGACCGCGCGAGTACCACGACGACGCCAGAAGCCGTAGACGAAACCTGCATCCACAGAGGAGGACCAGTAGAAGCCGCAAAGAAGCGGCACGAAGAAGACATCCTTCACGTTCTCCGCAAACAGGTTTACTCTAGCTTAAAGACTTTTTCTCCCGCTCGCCTAGTTCTACCAAGAGGGTTCTCGTCATCACCCGTTTTAACTTTAAGATCAGACTCTGTATGTGCTTTGTTTTTTTTGTTGTTTACTATTTTGTTTCCTTCTCTAGATTAAGATTAATTTAAATTGTAAACTGATTACCACATTGCCTCGTGTTATGTAGATCATTTGCTACTTTGCTCAATATAGAAACTTGTAAAATTGTTTCGATTTTATTATTTTTATATCCCTTCACCCGCCTCGAGATATCAGTGTCCCAGTCAGTCACCTGACGTGTTGATTGTACCTAGGGGAGATCTCCCGACCGGTTTATCACACAGGGATTTTATATCACCTCAGACCCCACCCCCCTACTCCGGTTGATCAACTTATTCATTAATATTCATCGTACTGTTCATTAATTCGCGCCAATTAACGCTGTTTCCATTGCTTTGATCACGAGTAAACTTCGTTCAATGTTCGTATTTAGAAACTTCTCGCCCCGGTATCCCCTCATTCATTTTCGCTGGTATCACTGCTGGTCGCACTGTGCTCGCTCTGTTGGTAGCATCGCGTGTAGTAATATCACACGCGAGAAGTCGCACACTTATCGTTACGATATGAATTGACTGACCCCGCGTTGCGTGATGCTTTTTATGGATAAACTAGCTGGTTGGTCCGGCTTCGCTCGGGACCATATTTCGGTAAGCGTAGAATTGTGTTAACGTCTCTGTTTTGCTGGTTTCGGCACCTGTGATTGATTGCCGTACTGGACTGTCTTTGCTTTGCCAAAATATCAACAGATATTTCAGTGCACAATCATAGAACTCTAGAGAGAACTTAAAAAAATTTCCTAGAGCATTCCGTAATCTTATAGAACTTCCTGGAATCTTCTAGAACTCTCCCTTTTCGGAACCTTCTAAAGTATAATAATTCTATCTGGAACCTCTAGACCCACCGACGCATTCCCCCACTCAGTTAGGAACCTTAAAGAACTTTCTGATAGCTTGTAGAACTTTCTCCATCCAGAACTTTTTAGAGCATTTTCGAACCCTCTAGAACTTTCCGGAACCTTTAAAACTCGCTGACACATTCTGCAACTCAGTTTGGAACTTTAAAATCTTTTTAAACTTTCTCCAGAACCTTCGAAAGCATTCGAGAACCTTAATGAACGTTCTGGAATTCTCTAGACTGACATACTTCGCCACCAGTTTGGAACCTTATAGAACTTTTAGGAATATTCTAGAACGTTCTCTTTCCAGAAATTCTTAGAGCTTCTCCGAACATTCTGGAATCTTCTTGACTCACAGATACACTCCGCCACACTGTTTGGAACGTTAGAGATCTTTCGGGAATCTTCTACAGCGTTCTCCTTCCAGAACATTCGAGAACTTAATTGAACGTTTTAGAACCTTCTTGAACTTTGTCTTTCTAGAATTTTCTAAAACATTCGATAACCTTCATGAACGTTCTGGAACCTTCTAGACTCACAGCTACTCTCCGCCACACTGTTTGGAACGTAAGAGAACATTCTTTAGAAGAATAAAGAATCTTCTACAACGTTCTCTTTCCAGAACATTCTAGATAGAGTCACAGATACACTCCGTCACTTTGTCTGGAACCTTATGGAACTTTCGTTAATCTTCTAGAATCCTTCCAGAACTTTCTAGAGCTTTATCGAACGTTCTGGAATCTTCTAGTCTCGCTGACACACTCCGCACTCAATTTAGAACCTTATAGATTTTTTGGGAATATTCTAGAATGTTCTCCTTCCAGAACTTTCTACAGCTTTATCGAACGTTCTGAAATCTTCTAGTCTCACTGACACATTTCGCTAGTCAGTTTGGAACCTTATAGAACCTTCTCAAACGTTTTTTTTCCCGAACTTTCTAGAGAATTCGAGAAACATCATGAACTTTCTGTTCTAGACCAACTGACACACCTTGTCACTCAGTTTGTGACCTTAAAGAACTTTCGGGTATCTTCTAGAACCTTTTCCTTCCAGAATTTTCTAAAGCATTATCGAACATTCTAGAATCATCTAGACTCACCGGCACACTCCGCCATTCAGTTTGGAACCTTATAGAATGTTCTTGAACTTTCTGCTTCCAGTAACTTGTAAAGCATTAGAAAACTTTCATAAACGTTCTGGAACCTTCTGGACACACCGACACACTCCGCTACTAACCTTATAGAACTTTTAATAATCTTCTAGAACGTTCTTCTTCCAGAACTTTCTAGAGCTTAATCGAACATTTTTTAACCTTTTAGACTCACAGATACACTCCGCCATACTGTTTGGAACGTTACAGAACTTTCGTGAATCTTCTAGGATGTTCTCCATCCAGAACATTCTTGAACTTTATCGAACAGTCTGGAATCTTATAGAATCACAGACACACTCCGCCACCAGAATTTTATAGACCTTTATCAAACGTTTTGGAACCTCCTCGACTCACCTCTTAGTTTAGAGCCTTATAAAATTTTCGGGAATCTTCTAGATCACTCCCCTTCCAGAACTTTCTAGAGCTTTACTGGACATTCTGAAACATTCTTGACTCACCGGCACTCTTCGCCACTTAGTTTGGAAGCTTATAGAACTTTTGGGAATTTTCTAGAACATTCTCCTTCCAAAACTTTCTAGAGCGAATTTTTCCGGAATCTTCTAGACTTACCGACACAATCGGCGGGCCCATTCTGGAACAATCAGAAGTATTTGCGGCCTTCCCATAACAAAACAATGTGCTAGAATGCACATTTTCGTCACCTACTCCCACCCACGCTCAGCCACCCCCACCAAACTAGGACATTTTAAATGGGACACCAAGGGCTATCCACCACTATAACCAGCAGGGGGTGGAAGTATCTGGTTGTGAAGAAAACTTGGCGGATAGGGAAACACGGGTTTCTTTTTATATATATATATATATTGATTCCTACGAGAGATTTTTTCTAGAAATACGACAGGCATGTCGAGCGTCCCCTACACGATTCCAATGTAGTGTTTTACTTTGTAATGAAATAGCATGAAATATTCCAGAGAGAATGCGGTCACGAATGACTGACCCTCTGCGTTGCGTGACGCCGTTGTATTGTTGTCAGCATTCAGTAGGTCCACCATCTCGCTGAAAAGTTCATCAATACTTTCGTAAAAACATTCAGACATTATCAATTTGAATTTAAAGTTGTACATTTAGTAATTATGTTCCAAATCTGAAACCTTCCATATATTTGAAGGGACTACGCTAGAGAAATCTATAGTAATTCTCATGCTGGTACTGATACTTATATTTTTAATAATATTATCCCTCTGCTCTGTGGAGAAAAATGCAGGAATTGTGTTCCCAGAACATACACATAGAAATATTGTTGTAATTTTAAAGAAATATTTATAATTGTTATATTGCGAAGTTAACAACGTTGTGCTTTATTAATTAAATATTTTTATTTGTTACAGTGTGAAGTAAACAACGTTGTGGTTATTAATTAAATATTTATAATTGTTACAGTGTGAAGTAAACAACATTGTGGTTATTAATTAAATATTTATAATTGTTACAGTGTGAAGTAAACAACGTTGTGGTATATTAATTAAATATTTTTATTTGTTACAGTGTGAAGTAAACAACATTGTGGTTATTAATTAAATATTTATAATTGTTACAGTGTGAAGTAAACAACGTTGTGGTATATTAATTAAATATTTTTATTTGTTACAGTGTGAAGTAAACAACATTGTGGTTATTAATTAAATATTTATAATTGTTACAGTGTGAAGTAAACAACATTGTGGTTATTAATTAAATATTTATAATTGTTACAGTGTGAAGTAAACAACGTTGTGGTATATTAATTAAATATTTTTATTTGTTACAGTGTGAAGTAAACAACATTGTGGTTATTAATTAAATATTTATAATTGTTACAGTGTGAAGTAAACAACGTTGTGGTATATTAATTAAATATTTTTATTTGTTACAGTGTGAAGTAAACAACGTTGTGGTATATTAATTAAATATTTTTATTTGTTACAGTGTGAAGTAAACAACGTTGTGGTTTTATTAATTAGATATTTTTATTTTTTACAGTGTGAAGTAAACACTGGTTTATTAATTAATTATTTTTATTTGTAATAGTGCGAAGTAAATAACGTAGTGGTTTATAGTAAATTAATTACAAATAGAGGAACAATAACATACAGGACCTATTTAGTAAATGGTTAAACAGATTTAAATAAGTACTCGTGTTAAGATTCAAATAAATGATTTATTTTGTTGAAGATTTGTTCACAATATGGTGATTTAAGTGGCTCGCCCTAACCTTAAGGTTTGGAATATTTACATGGTGTCTTAGCTAGTAGAAAAAACTTCAGGGGGGACTTCTTTGTTAAATTTTGAATAGAAAATGTTTTTTACATTTTTGGTAAAATGTCAACATTTAGCGTGATAAGCGACATCAAAGCATTTTTTTTCAATATTTGCATTTTTTTCAATATTTCTGACCTATCTTCTGTTCAACGTCTCATGGAGTATCATGAAAGGAACTTATATCGATTATTAAAAATTCATTCAGTCTGATACAAGTAAAATAAAATAGTTAAAACCCTGCAAAAAAATCTGGATGTTTCTTCAACAGGGTTTTAATCACTTTATTTGACTTGTATCAAGAGAATGAATTTTTCAAATTTCGATATAAGTTACTTTCATGATACTCCAAAGTTTTAAGGATGATAGATCTTGCTTATCTCCTTAACCCTTAACATTTCACCCAAATTGTAAAGTATGTTTTATATTTAAAATTAAAAGAGAAAGACACCCCTGACGTTATTGCTACTAGCTACGGAACACTGTATGCAGAAGATACATATGTCATTAGGATTTCGTTCGGTAGGTAACCTTCCGATACTGTCACATACTAGTAATGTGCTGTGAAATTTTTCCGCTAAAATAAGCTGTTACAACATGTCCTTTATTAGGAATTTAATCTAGTATTGGCTGAAAATGTTGTCTTTTATTAGGAATTTAATCTAGTATTGGCTGAAAATGTTGTCTTTTATTAGGAATTTAATCTAGTATTGGCTGAAAATGTTGTCTTTTATTAGGAATTTAATCTAGTATTGGCAGAAAGTGCTGATCCCCGTGGTGGAGATGATCCAGTTCAGGTAGGGAGTGATCCTCGTGTTGAGTCCAGGCTGACCCGGAACGGCGCAGCCATAGCCCCCGACGATGATCCCGAGGAGGTAGACGCGACCGTTCGTAGGGCTCTGCCACAAAATGGGGCCGCCGGAGTCGTGCTGCAAAAGAGCACAAAGCAGACATTAAAGCCATGTATTCACTAGGGGACAAATTGTCCCTCAACAGCACGCGCGGCATAGAGTTTACGTGACATTGCAACGTCGTGCACTGCTCCGCGACGTCGCGCACAACATAGCGCGGCATTTCTACGTGCCGTGGCAACGTTGCCATGCGCACGGTACCCGAGCGAGCTCACTGCAACATTACGCGGAGCGTCAGTACCACGTGGTATGTTTACAAGTGAATACGCATGCGCTGTATCTTTCAAGATGACAATGTGGGGAAACGAAATTGTTCTTGAACTCATCGAGCTGTATCGATCAAAGATTGCATAGAATATCCGTCTTTCTTTCTCTTTGCAGTAAATAATTTCGCATCCACCACCTCTTTCTACTCTTACATTTCGATAAACTCGTTAACATAAATGGATACGCAGCTGTCATCTAACCTCATAGGGCGACATTTCCGCGACGTCTGGAAAACAATAATTATTTGCAAAAAGGACTTTGTTTTTAATAATATTCAATTTACTACAGTAAAACCTCGTTAATTTGAAATTGCGACCCAAAAAAACATTTCGAGTTGCGTGGAACCCCGATTTCGCTAAATGACGACGTGTAAATAGATACCGCAGCTGTCATCATAACCTCATCGGGTGACATTTCCGCGACAAGATATATGAGTCCCGGTGTGTACACGTCAAATGACCGCGTCATTGTCCCCGAAACATGAACGTAGATGTTCACGCGACATGCCGCGCGGAATGCTGCGCTATTTGTCCCCTAGTGAATACATGGCTTAAAACCTTTTGTTGATTAGCCTCCATTTGATGATTGAAATCTACGGCGGAGCAGGGCCGTTCTATGAGCAAAAGCTCCCACATCTATGGGAGCACAGACGTACTGTAAATATAGACTAGTCACTAAAAAACAAATCTGAGACATCTAGTCTCTGCTGTCTTCTATTAAGTACTAAATGTATTAGTCAGAAAGAGATAAAAAGTATTTTTATAACCACGTATAAGAAAGGACAATAAAACATAATTTTTGAGAACGAATGCGTATGAAGTTGTAGCCAATCGCAGCGTTTACTTTTTGCCTCTTGCGCTTTTTGCCTTAGCAATTTAAAAAATCCAACTTGAAATATATCTGTTTGTTGTGTTATTCGTTGAAATGCTTCATCACATAATAAAGAAGAGGGTATAACCGTTCACAGGTGAGTTTTATTTCAATAATTTGTAGAGAAATTCAAATCGACTTCAGAGTACGGAGATTTCTGTATTTTCTACGTTGGTAGTCTGTGATGTTTTCTCTTTCTTTCTTATAGCGCAGCTAACCAACTCCCGCGATGCGCTTCTATGTTCACAGTAATTCGTGTTAAAGTTTTGTGTAGAAGATATTTTGGTTTGTAACTAGTCTATATTTATAGTACGTCTATGTATGGGAGCTTTAGAAGAGTATGGAAGCTGTATCGGGCGTCCACAGGACTTTGAATGCAGTCGCTGAGGATTACTATTTACACGAGGATAATTTAGAATGTACTGAATTCTAGACTTTATGTATCTATCCCATCCAAAACCATATTCCCAAAAAAAATTTTAGGCTATATTTCCCGTAAAATCTTGAATTCAGTACACAACAAATCATTAATCCCCAATGACTGCATTCATTTTTATACCCCACATATAAAGGGTTATTTGGAGAACATTAATAACCTCGTATGACTACATTCCTGCCTTGATTATGTGTCGAAAATGTTCGAGAAACCATGGCCTAATATCAATATTTATGGAGTTATGCCACATCAGAGTTCACATTTTTTTTCTTCAATTTTTCTAACTCATTTTTTGTAGAACGTTGGACTGTCATTACAGTAACTTATATCGAGAAATTCGTTACCTTTAATACAAGTGAAATAAAATAAAAAAAACCTAATTACAATTGGAAAATATTCCAAATGGAATTTTTGCGGGGTTTTTATCATTTTATTTAACTTGTATTGAAACGAATGAATTTTTCGTATTCGATATAAGTTACTGTAATGAAATTTCAACGTTCTTTAAAAATAAGTCAGAAATACAGAAAAAATGCAAACTTTGATATTGCATAACTCCATAACTATTGATATTAGGTTATGGCTGTCTAATATAGTCCGGCGACGTTGTTAATGCTTTACACATAACCCTGTGTACAGTATGTCTCATAGCTGGTACAAAAAATTAGGGGAAATCTTCTTCATTCAATTTTGAGTGAAAAATATTCTACACCCTCTGGGTGAAATGTCGATAGTTACGGAGATAAGTGGGATCAAAGTATACATTTTTATTTTATATTATTTGCATATCTTTTATAAAACGTTAGACTATCATGAAGGTAAGTTATTTCGAATATAAAAAATTATTTGCCTCTATACAAGCCAAATAAAATCTTGCAGAAATTTGAAAAAAAAAAAAATTTTTGTTATTTTATTTTACTTGTCTTAAAGCTAATTAATTTTTAGTTTAACATATAAGTTAATGTAGTTACATTCCAACTTTTAACAGAAAATAAGCAAAAAATATTGAAAAGAAATGGAATCTTTGATGTCGCTTATCCCCGTCACTATTGACATATAACCCAGTGTAAGGAATATTTTCGATTCAAAATTAAATCGAGCCAAAGATGGCAGTGGCAGCCCGACGGGCTCGTACGGTCACCAGATGTGGACGCTAAACGAACGAACACGCTCTAGAGTCCAAGCGGCCGAAATGAAGTACTCGAGAGGAATGGCAGGGGTTACGAAATGGGATCGAATAAGAAACTCCGAAGATCCGAGACGATCTAAACATTGAACCGCTGCTACTCTTCATAGAAAAATCGCAACCGAGGTGGCTTGGGCACGCACTAAGAATGTCTGATGACCAAATGCGATTCCTGAGGATAGACGTCCAGTGAGCCGCCCCAGACCCAGATGGGCGAGGCAACTCCAGAAACTGTGTGAAAAGAATGGGACTACAATGGACGGAGGCCGCACAATCAGCGCAAGACAGGGACGAATGGAGGCGCCTTGCCGATGCAGTGGTTCCCCGACCCGAATAGGATAAGTGGAAGAAGATGATGATGATGATAATGATGATGAATTAAATGAAAAAGACTCATACGAAGATATAGCTACCAGCTGACACCCTGTATATACGAGTTGGAACACAATGTACATCCGCCACCGGATCGCGCGGATACCCCGCTACTTTTACATTTTACTTGCACATTGACACTTGCTCCCGGAGCTTATCTCCGGGGAGAAATGATTAGTTATTACCTGGCAAGCGTCCTTTCCAAGAGAGTAAGTGCAGATAATGTTGGACGTGACGGCGGCTCCCAGCTGACTGCGGCACGTGGTTTCGTCCACGACTTGTAGCGTGACTTTGCGGAGAAAGTCCGAGTCAGGTCCAGCGAAAAATGTCGTTCCCCAACCTGAAACAGAAAGCAACTTATTAATACACTAGAGTGCCACCACGATAACTTGGCGTGCGAGGGAGGTCGCCCCTGTCGCGAAACAGAAGTTGCCAGATTGTAAATTTATTACACAATACATAATGTACTGAATGTCCGGTGACCAGTGTCAATATAAATTTGGTCGGGTAACAGCTCGCTCCGCGGCGGCCGCTCTATCTGTCAAACTATCAGACGGTAATATCGGTCCATTATTTGCTTTTTCAGCTTCGCAAAACTTTAATACTTCATTGGCAATTGTTCTTGCACCACCCCGGACTGTTTTGGACATAATAATTCAGTATATATTGGTAATCAAGATGTCACAGCTCCCGAGCAAATACAAAATTGTACTGAATACAGGGCGAGGGGTTACCGCCGGGTGCGGGCGGGGCGGGTTTTAGTTCCAATCCTGCCACACGCCAAGTTATGCTGGGCAGGCAATAGTTGTCAAAAATGACGCACTAAAATGACGTTCAAAAATGAGGTAATTTTATACGTCGGTTCCTAAGAGATAGGTATTTATTTATTTTTATAAAAAAGTAAGGAAAAATATTTTTTTAAGATTTTTTTTTAAATTTTATAAAAATTACATAATTTTTTTACATTTTTTGAGAGAAAGGAAAAAAATACTATAAGGAGGTTACACAAAGTTACGGGGACAGACATACTTGGGATAAATCTTCTTTCCTTCGTTTTTTACTGTTGGTTGGAAGAAAAGTTTCTTCTTTTGGAGCATTTAGGGTAAAATTTTCATTATAATGGAAGTTGCGCACGCGCAGCGTGCGTATTGTAGCGGAGATGCATGTAGCGGAAGCGGCATGTAGCAGGAATGCAAGACCACGAAATGCGCGCGCATCCATTAAACTGACAAAATTTTATTCACTTGAAATTAGTGTTCCAGTAATATAAATAATATATTGTCGACCATATTGAATCCAATATAAATGACAACGATGCTCGATTCAAAAACTGACGAATGATTGGTTGTTGAACTGAAAATTAGAACTCTTTTTGAATTATGATTTTAGATGTATATTATTAGGATTTCTTGTTATTGTCGATGTTTATTTCAAAAACGACGTATGTTTATATTTGTGATTGTTTTCATATCGCCGTTTTTGCGTGGAAGACGATTCAAGGGCGCTTTACAGATGTGACAACTTGAAGAAGTGAGTTTTTAGCCTCTTCTCGAAAGATTCTTAATTTTCCAGGTATCGCAACACTGGAGGCAGCTGATTCCAGCTGGGCCCTTAAATCCGACATTCGGACAAGAGACGTCCGGCGAGGCGGTTGGGCCGCGTCGCTCGTTGAACTTTTTATTATCGTTTGTACGAATATAATCTGGGGTATTTCGATACCCCGCTTCGGGGTACACGGGAGTTTTGGAGGCTCGGTGACGGAAAGGTTAAGGCCGCTACTGGCCGCAGACAGGAGCAGATGGCTCCGGATGGTTTTGGCTGCGAGGTTATCGCTATCAGCAGCCACGAGCGCTCGGCCAAAACTTGACGAAGGAGAAGAGGAAATTTCTTACCCAAAGCAACGACGTCTGCGCCAGCAAAGTTGGTGTTCGTGAGGGAGAATGGCAGACAGGCGGGGCCCACCGTGGCGCTGAATATTATCTGGCTCGCTGTTCTGATGAGTCCAATGTCGTTACTGTAATCTTTCCTGTAATAAAGAAATTATATAACAAAATGTTAGACGTCTAGAATTTTCTAGCGACGGGAGGCAGGAAAGTGAAGTACAGAGAAGAATCGGAGCTGCAGCCGGCGGTCTATGTCCTCTACATAATCCGAGCTCAGTGTCAAGACAAAACTGTTTTCAAATCTATGCACAGGCCCACCCTAATATACATGGCCATAAAATTTGTATCCTGAAAGTGAGAGCAAGGATCCAGGTTGCCGAGATGAGTTTTCTAAGGGGGTAGCAGGAGTCACACTGATGGACAGAGGTATAAGTGCCGACATAAAGCACACACTCGGCATGGAGCCCCTACTCCTACATACTGAATGAGGCGACTTGGACATGGACTAAGAATGCCAGAGGAACGAATACCAAGAAGAATCCTCTTGGAAACCCCGGAAGAATGACGACTGGTGGGTCGCCCCAGATTAAGCTGGGAGAAGCAAGAATCTTTTTTATATGAAAACAGAATGATTCTAGACTGGAAGCAGCGCAAGGCAGGGGTATTTAGTCTCCGGGCCCCCATCCCTACTAGGACAAGGACAAGGGGATGAAAATGATGATGATGAATGTTAGTTATCGATACATAGTACAAAAAAGCCTACGGCGAGCGTCTGTCTGTCTCTATGACCGCGCTTAACACGATTACCATTGACGGATTTGTACGCGTTATTTACTGTTGTTATATGCATTTCTCCATAAATATTTTTGTGTTTAAAATGGCCCTAGTACATATAGGAGCTGAGCATTAACGGTATTAGTTAATCAAGTTTGGCAAAAAAATTCAGCTAAAGAGCTCTCATGGAAAACGCTGCCTAATCCGTTAGAGATACAAAAAAATCGTGTAGAAAATAATTGTGTAAAATTAAATGATCCAAAAAAAAGTCAAAGTATTATATCTTTTGCGGATAACTTACTCCAATCATTTTTGTCTATAAAATTTCTTCAAATGTAAAGAGATAGTGGTTAACTTTCCAGCAATTTTGACCAATTCAGTAGTAATCGTTATCAAATTAAACATGTTCTTAAACTTGAGTATTTCCCGCAGATCTAATTTGTCCTGTGCATCAAATCATAATATTAAATATCTTAGAAGATATGACGAGTTTAAAAAATAAGACGTGGACAAAATTTATAACCACTTGCTGATATTTTTAGACTACCGGTTTCGGGACGTAACCGTATCTTCGTCAGGACAACCAGCATGCAAATAATTACACACCGATGATGATGAGGTGTTAATTTTCACGAAATTCACAAAAGTGCTTATGTATCGATTACTAAAGATTTTTTACTAACACCTACCATATAAAAGAAACAGCTTGTACAATGTTGACAATTTCCAGCTTTTTTGTATTACCGAAACGCCTATGGAAGGCAATTCATTAACGCAAGTGATCTACACATTGCAAATACAAATTTATTTTTGAGTAACACCGGAATAGGGTAATTTCACATTTTACAGATATCTATGAAAATATATGAAATAGATTCAGAAAAGTAAATTATATTTTGTAACTCAATATGGATGGTGTGGGATAATGTTTTCATGCATAATTTTTATAATAAAAATCTTAAAAAATACGTTCCATTAAAACGCGATGTGATTGGTCGTGACTAGTGATGCAACGAATAATACTTTCATGAATACGAATACGAATATCAAACCTACTATTCGGCGAATACGAATACGAATATCAAACCTACTATTCAGCGAATACGAATACGAATAATTCAAGAAGGTAATAAATAATACACCGCTGTTCTTTTTTTACTAAGATATTTAATAAATAAAATTTGCCACCGGTAAATTTTTGTTCAAAAAGCACAAAATTAGTAACTCAGGCGTTAGGCGATTTCTTTTATCCGTTTGTACATTCCCAGCCGTCGAAAGTAGACGGCTTTAATGAAAAATACTTATGGGCCAGTTTTTTCAGCTTTCGAAATGTTTCCAAATATCACTTTTTTCGCGCTTACTAGAGGTCATGTTATAATATTTAATTTGAAATTACTTTATAAGAGTTAACACTTTTACACACAACGGAAATAAAATGGAACAAACAATACGTATTACAAAACAAAAACTACATGGAATTAGTACCTAACCTTTTTAAAAACTCAAAAAAACTAGATGAAAGAACTCATGTTATGCTGTGAAACAAGAAACAAGTAACAATTGACAGCTTGAATTCCATAGAAAAGAGTATTTGAGAACTCAATAAATTCATTCATTCAATGTAAGGGGAATCCCCGATAATAGAGGTGTGTTCAGATACACGGTGCACAGCCAAACCGTAATTTGCGTTGCGTTCAGTTATAAATAGTTTGTTTTTAATAATCGTGATGATATTCGGCGAATACGAATATTCGGTAAATGTCTACTATTCGGCTAATACGAATATTCGTATTCGTATTCGTTGCATCACTAGTCGTGACGTTGTTTGGCAAGAATTATAGATAAACATACGTGATTTATGGTGTTTGTCACTGTAATTTGTTTCGTTTCTATGGTAACCGTTCGTCTTCGCTTTGTTTTTTATGGTGTTTGCGTCGTTTATATAATATTATATATAGATTTTGCCGTATTTGTGACCTATTTTAATAAAATAACTGTCTAAGAACACATTTAAAATAATGGAGGATAGATTCTTTCAAGGAAAATCCGACAACTTACCGAAAATTGATGCCTTAATGTTGGATTCATTTTTCATTTTTCAGGAATGAATTTCTACATTTGGGTAACATATAATGTTACCCGTATATATAATATATTTAGTGTATGAATGTAGTGTGATCATATAAGAATATGTAAATAAATAATTGATTTAATGGTTCTATGGGTTTTAGACGATGATAGGTAGAGAATATCAGCATTGATGTTAGGGTCAGCACAGTACATATTGTAAGTACGACTCAATCTTGTGATGGGAGAAAATAACCAACATTGTTAGTGCGCTGGCTTTCTTATACGGGGCTTAACATGCATATTTAGGCAGATAGAGAAAGAGAGAATCAATAGCTCCACCGAGAATCTTGTGTAGCACAACGAGATCGGTTATTTTCCATCGGGACTAAGTTTGTGCATCTCGAAAAAGGCAAGTCGATCCTCGTCGCTGTGAAGGTTATTGTGTTGACCAGCTTTGTATGACAAAATACGTATAAACATTTTCTGCACTCTTTCGGTTCTCGCAACATGTGTTAATGCATAATAAGGTGACCAACCGAGATCCACAGTTTTAACTGTGGTTGCCAACTATAATCCAAGTCGATACAGCCGGTCATTAGATCAAGATGAAATGATACGTTTGATAATGACTTACGCATAGGGATTGCTGTACAGTTGGGAAGAATTCACCATGACCGAACTGGTGGTCTCCGCTGAAAAAACAACACAATTACTGGATTTTGTCCACGGGTGGATGATCATATATATATAATTAATTAATTAAGATAAATTATAGATGTCTCACGGAGACAAATCTATTTATACGAGAAAACATATATGGAAGTCTTTATCGGGCGTCCACAGAACCCACAAACTGTATATCCAAAAATGTTTTGAATGCAGTCACTGAGGATTACTAATATAGAATGAACTGTATTTTAGATTTCGTGTATCTATCCCATCCAAAACTATATTCCTATAAATTTATAGGCTATATTTCCCATAAAATCTTGAATTCAGTATACAACAAATTACTAATCCCCAATGACTGCATTAATTTTTATACCCCACATATATAGGGTTATATGGAAAATATTATATTACAAAACGCAGGACTACATTCCTGCCATGATTATGAGTCGAAAATGTTCAAGTAACCATGATCCAATATCAATAATTATGGAGATATTCGAAATAAAAGTTTGTCGATATAAGTTACTGTAATGATGCTTCAACGTTCTGTAAAAAATAATTCAGAAATATTGAAAAAATGCAAACATTGATATTGCATTTTGATATATAAGGTCATGGCTGCTTGAACATTTTCGATTCGTAATCAAGGTCATATAGTCCTGCGAGGTTATCAATGTCTTCCAAATAACCCTGTGTTGTAAGTATATTTTTGACGGACCGCGGAGAAGCGGTGGTGGCCGTGTCGGTTAGTCGCCGCGTTGCCGTCCGCGCGTTTGAGGTTCGAGTCTTTCTACAGCCGTGTAATTTCGTTTTTTAGTTGTTAATTCCGGGACGGAATTCGAGAACACTACGCTCCTTTCGGCATTATCTTCTCGACTTCCGTGAGATACTTACCGCCCGTCCTGATGTTGTGGTCTCCGTACAGCACGCCGATGTTGGCTGCCGTCTGGCCCAGGAGGCAGTGCGCCGCCGTCAGCACCCACCTGTCGCTGATGATGGTGGCCCCGCAGTACACGATCCTCAGGGTGTAATCTACCAGTCCTATCATCATGGGGTACTCGTTCACAAGGGTCTCGATTCCACCAGCAATTCTGGCCTAAAAAGATGCGTTTTGCTAGGTAAGAATCTTTGTTTACTACATTAATTTATTTTATATTGTTACATTTAATATTGTTTATTTATATAATTGTTTTTTTAATTATTTACCGTAAAAGTTTTTTTTATGTTAGGTATATAAAAATCTATTTTTTGTGCTGTAAATGCCCATTGGGGCGTTGATTAATAAATAAAAAAATACAAATTCTTTTGAAATTTCATCTGCGGCTTAAAATTTTTGGAATTTTGAATGATGACTCAAATTATTCTTGAAAATAAAACGACAATTCAAATTCAAAATTCGATCACCACCTCCGGAAAGGAATATATCGTCATTATAGGGTGATTTTACATATCGTCGGAACCATCGTCCCTTCCATAAGGGTAGGCAGGTGCCATCGGATGCGAAGGTTGTGAAAAGTGTGCCACCGATAGGAAGGAACAAGATACTTCAAGTGAGTCAAGCATCCTTTTCTTTTCAATTTCTCTATACAGTTCACTAGAATCATTTCCATTTATCCCTGTTTGTGCAAAGGACTATTGTATTTCTTTGTTTGTCATTTGAATCGCGATGTTTGTTCGGCCGAAGGCCTTCCGGAGTGACTCTCCCCTGGCTAAATGGCTTGGAACGCGACGACAGATGTCGCACGAGTATGACAGTTCGTCATATTGTGATATAAGCCATGTATTCACTAGGGGACAAATCGCGAAACATTCCGCTCGGCATGTCGCATCAACATCTACGCTCATATTTCGGGGACAATGACGCGGTCATTTGACGTGTACACACCGGGACTCGCATATCTTGTCGCGGAAATGTCATCCGATGAGGTTATGTTGACAGCTGCGGTATCTCATTTGGCGAAAATGGGGTTCCGCGCAATTCGAAATGTTTTTTTGGGTCGCAATTTCAAATTAACGAGGTTTTACTGTAGTAAATTGAATATTATTAAAAACAAGGTCCTTTTTGCAAATAATTATTGTTTTCCAGACGTCGCGGAAATATATCGCCCTATGAGATTATGACAGCCGCGTATCTGTTTATGTTAATGAGTTTATCGAAAAGTAAGAGGAGAAAAAAGAGGAGAATACGAAATTATTTACTGCAAAGAGAAAGAAGGACGGACATTCTATGCGATCTTCGATCGATACAGCTCGATCAGTTCAAGAACGATTTCGTTTCCCCGCATTGTCATCTTGACAGATACAGCGCATGCGTATTCACTTGTAAACATACCACGTGGTACTGACGCTCCGCGGAATGTTGCAGTGAGTACGCTCGGGTACCGTGCGCATGGCAACGTTGCCACGGCACGTAGAAATGCCGCGCTATGTTGTGCGCGACGTGGCGGAACAGTGCACGACGTTGCAACGTCACGTAGACTCTATGCCGCGCGTGCTGTTGAGGGACAATTTTTCCCCTAGTGAATACATGGCTATAGATATACAATCGCCGCGAATTTGAGAAGTGCGCCGCGCCGCTGTGTTTTGGGCCGCTCGCGATAGGACGCGGTATATATATAGGACCTATATGTTGGTTTTTTGTAGCAACGTACCTACAAGTGCAAAGACATTACATCGCGCCTATAGAATTATTAAATAAATAATCTGACAAGGATACCACCGGAGATCAAAAGGAGATCCGGATCCAGCCATGTGGATATTTGTTACCAATGTTAAAGTTGCATCAATTTTGTTAATTTTTTTTCCCTAGCGTAATAAAGGGCCCTGATTACATAAAGATGTAAAATTTTGTCGCAAGCGAGTTTAAAAGCAGTTATTCCAATTCCTTTAAAGATTTCCTTAGTAAGTTTGACAGATCAGCCATTTTATCTATACGACGCGCGAACTATAGACAATTATTCAGTGATTAAAAATGGAAAAGGTTGATTTTCTATGAATAAAACAACAAAAACATATAATTTGTATGGGCATCTATGGCAGATGTGGCGAACCTAGAGCTCGCGTGCCAGAGGGGGCACGTTTGAGAATTTGGAAGGCACGCGAACGATTTCCAAGTTCAAAAATATTTTTTTAATTTTCAAATAATTGAATTTGGAAATAATTGAAAGCGATCGATTAACGAACATAATTAATAAATATGCAGAAGAAGAAATAATGAAACATTGGAACGCCATTCCAGAAATCTTTAGCGATTTAAAGAAACTAGCGAGAGTAATATTATCAGTTTTCTCTTCTACATTGCTTGGGAGAATTATTTTCACAAATGGATTTCATAAAATGTAATTCAAGAAAAAGAATGGCTGATAAATCCAGTTGGTCGTGTGTATTACTAAAAGTGACGAAATATGAACCAGATATTAAGAATTTGTCATCGAATGTACAACAGAAAAAATCTCATTGATAAATAACCAATGTGTATGTTTATTGATTACGACTTTATTTTTAAGAAATTATATTGTAATTTTTAAGCTTGTAAATAAAATTTAAAAAAAAACAAACATTTTTTCTATTTTTTAAATTTTTTTTACTGTTTGAGCACGCCACACAATCGAGAAATAATATTTGAGGATTTTTGGCACGCGGACCCAAAAAGGTTCGCCACACTTGATCTATGGCGTGAAGTGTCAAAAATGTATCATTTTTAAACTTAAAATAACTACTTTTAAACTTGCTTGCGACAAAATTTTACATCATTTATGTAATCAGGACCCTTTATCACTCTAGGGAAGTTTTTTTAAACAAAATTAAGGCAATTTTAACATTGGTAACATTAGCCGCCATCTGGGTAAGTCAGTTGATATCATTTTTGTGTGGTTTTGAGTCTGACTTTGTCTCGATCGACTTGTTCAAGACAGTTGTTCTCCGCACAAACAATTATTATCCCTGGAGCTGTGCCTATTTACACGACATAGCTCCAATCCGATTTAAAATCATCTTCTACAGAGCTCTTCGCAGGGAGAGACCGCCGAAGAAGATGTCTGTTATATAAATGTTGTAGTTTACCGCTTTCTTCCACCCGCACTGGATGCATGGCGGCGGGGGTGGCGGGGTGGGGGTGGTTGTTGGGGGTGTGGCGGCTTGCAGTGAGCACAAGAATCTACCCCCTGCGCTGGTAGATGGAGCGATAAGACCTGAAATATATATAAAAATTATAAATGTAAATTTTTAATCGCAAGCTTATGGAAATGAATGTGTAAAAAATGAACAAATTAGGAAAGAATGCAAACCTGATCTCTGAAAAGAATTAAAGAGGGTCGCTTGGGTGATTTGGGCTTAAAAAAGGAATGAATAAGGAAAAAATGGTAAGAAATATATATCTAGAATATAATTCCACTCTATGGTCACCGTTCGATAAAGTAAATGTTCAAGTTTGTAACATTGTGGAAATTCATTTTTAATATTTTAATAAATTAGGGTAAACAACACTGTTTTATTCCACTATATTTATTTTGAATTGTTAGAACGTTTTCGGGATTTCTCCCATTATCAATAACAACACGTTTACAACTAAATTAAAAATAATTCGAGACAGAATTTATAGGGATTGGGTGGGTGTAATGGTGGTGGGGGTTGGGGGTGGGGTTAGAATGGATAGGAGTGGGGAGGTTATGGGCGGTATCTGGATGCCGCCCATAACCATCATAATATAAGACAACTCGTAAAAATGAATGTCTTCGACACGGTATTTCAAGTTAGTACTTAACCAAGACATCATCAATACAGATTACAACACATCAACCCCAATGATGGACCCTGCTATTGGATCCGAAAGTCTACAGGTCGTAGAAACACGGCAGAATATCCCAGAAAACTCAAACGAGAAAAACACCACGTAATTTAATCACATTTTTTTCACGGTGATGTGGACATACCTGCCATAGATTGTTCTGATGGTGAGGGAGACGTGGTACGAAGGATGCAATTTCAAGACTGATGGTAGGTGGCAAGGCAGACAAACAGAAACTTACCGATTGAGAGCCTATTCGAAGTGGAGTACACGTCCAGAGATCCCGTTCCGCAATATTTTTCAGCACCCGTCAAGGACGAGTCTCCTGTCCTGGATATCAGGAGTCTATCGTTGATGCAGCCTGTTGACTGGAGACAATAAAAATAATTATTAATCGTAATTAGTGATGCAACGAATACGAATACGAATATTCGTATTCGCCGAATATCATCTATATAACTGAACGCAACGCAAATTGCGGTTTGCTATGCACCGTGTATCCGAACACACGTACCCACTCTATTATCGGGGATTTCCCTAACATTGAATGAATGGATTTGTTGAGTACTCAAGTTGTCAATTGTTACATGTTTCACAGAATAACATTTCTCATTTTGTTGGGTTGTTAATGAGGTTAGGTGCTCATTTCATGTGGTCTTTGTTTTGTAATCGTATCGTTCGTTCCATTTTATTTCCATTGTGTGTAAAAGTGCTAACTCTTATAAAATAATTTCAAATTTAATGTAATAACATGACCTCTCGTAAGCGTGAATAGATTTATATTTATTTTCGACCCCTAGGAATGTACAAACGGTTAAAAGAAATTTTGTGCTTTTTGAACAAAAATTTCCCGGTGGTAGATTTTAATTATTAAATCTCTTAGTAAAAAAGAACATTTATTTAAAATTTATTACCATGTTGAATTACTCGTATTCGTATTCGTGAAAGCAGAAATAGTCGTAATGGATCGCGTTGTAATTGGCTGTGGATGCGACGAAAGTTTTTACACTGTGATGTTATTTAACCGTTATGTTACTACCCGGAATTTCTCATACTAGCTGCTATCCAAGGTACCCGGGTACTCAACCTGGATGGACGTTTCCCCGTGTATAATTTTGTTTTGTATCTCACAAATTGATATTTAGACAGCGGTCAAATAGCTTCTTAGAAGGTCACTTCCCTCCCTTTCAAGTAAATTAAATAACGCTTTCCAAACGGACAAAAGCATCTGGCGTTTGTGAATAAAATTACTTTAACTTGAAGTCGAAAATGGGTACCCAGGTGTCCGGGCAGTAACAGAAGGGTCGATAAAAATCTGTTTCTATCTGGTTCTGTTGTGGTTGTAGACCACCATCCCACCGATGGTTTTTTAATAGCGATATCGGCGTGGAAGATCCGCATTATGAAGTAGATAATCAATGTTACAAATGTTTACAATTTTACAGTGTTTACAAAATTAAAATAAGCTTTTTTCATTGTTGCTGGCAGCAAGTAAACACTCAATTGATTTGACGCCCTGCCTGCTACACAAGTAGTTTAATGTATTATAGCAGACAGTGCTCTTCCAGTAGTATAATGTTCAAGAATATTTAGTATTTATATAACATTGAATACATTGAACATAACAGTGAATCAATCTTATTGCCAATTAAAATTGAGTAATAGTAGTAATTAAATGTTTACAATTTAATAATGGTGTTAATTAATTATATTATAGACAAAGGAAAAAAAATGATCTGAATAGGATATTTAATAAAATAAAATAAAACAATTAAAAGCATTTAAAAAGATGAAAGTAAATGTTCTTGTGGGATTAGTATTTTTCAAATTTAGTTTATATCATGGCTTTTAATAGGTTTTGGGCATGCTTCCTTCCCTTTTCATGCAGCCATAGTTATAAGATATATGATGCAAGCCATAGATATAAGAATACTCACGGCTGGTAAAGATATTTCACTGCAAGTAAGTCTGCAAACTGTGTTGGCAGGACAGGACGCTTGCCACCTGCAGTTGGCTGGTCTCCCGTACACGGAGGGGTAGCCCTTGGAGTACACGTAGTAGGTCGCACCAGCTGCTACCTGGAGTCAATTTATTCACTTCAGTCTCTTCCACGTTTCGGAATTCGAGACTGGATCAAATTGAAAGTCATATTTAAAAATAAAATAAACTCTAACGCCATCTATTGTCGAAATTTCCTTCCCTTCCACACATAGAACTCGACAAATTGTCACATTCCATCGCAACAATTGCAATACTAACTATCAATCAAATTCTGTGATACACAGAATATTGGGAACTTGTAATGAATATGGTTGCATGATTGACATTTTCGTCGACAGTCTGGAGAAAGTAAAGTTCACACTTAAAGAGGCAATACTGCTTCGTTACTGACTTCAGCTGTTAATATGTAATGGTGGGTAATATATATTTTTCGTACACATTGCCGCTTTGTACTTTATATTTTTAATTTTTGTACTCATGTTTTGGTGCTATTCCTGGTACTTTTAATAATTTGCTACTTGTAATTTATATTGTTTAATGTATGTTCTTTTTAATTTTATGATATATTTTTTTATGTAAAAGCCTATACGCATTGCTGCTCGTTACCTACTCTACATTTTTAATTTTTATACTCATGATTTGGTGCTATTCCTGAAACTTTTAATGTATGTGCTTTTTGAAATTTATTTTATACTCTTTATGTAAAAGCCTAATGGGCGTAAACAAATAAATAAATAAATAAATAAATAAATAAATAAAATTTGTTATTAATTTAATGATTCGGATGAATGTCGTATACACCGTAACTCAAATTGAAACGTGGTTTATAAACAACATTCATAAAACTTGAAAAAAAAAAGATAAATGTGGTGGTTAATCATGGGTGGAATTGTGTAAAGTTATCACTTAATGTAGCCACGAGTCTCTCTCTCTGTCTCTCTTTCTCTGCACGTGGGATTTCTCCACTGATCTTCGGTAAAGTTTTAATATGTTAAAACAAATCTTTTTACATCGAGTTTTCAAAGCCTGTACCCAAAATTTGTTATAATTCATCTATTTAAATAATAATTTAGATAGAGTGAGATACTTACATTTTGAAAATAATCACAGGTTGGGTCTTGGCCCTGCACCAAATTGCTGACAGCAAGGAGTGCCAGAATATACCCTCCACATATCCAGAAGCTTGATCCTGAAATCAAACTGTTTTATGCAATCAGCCGTGTTGACTAATTAATTGCATGTAGGAAATGAACGACTGAAAGCAGCTTCAAATATCTTGGGAGCAGGTAGGCTTCAAACGAAGACGTACACGAGATAAAATCTTCATTATATGCTACATTATAGAGAATGCTAATTTACATAGGTACACGTTGATTTAAAAAAAGCTTTCGATTCTGTATAATGGAAAAGAACCCGAACAATCCTGAACAGAATCGCCCAACAACGAGTGAATGGGATAGGCCATAACATAAGACACCCGGGCCTGCTTTTTACCAACTTCGAGGGAAATATTGAAGGCAATAATCGCAGAGGCCGCCCAAGATCAAGCTACATAGACCAGGTTATCAGAGATGTGCGCTGTAGCACCTACCAGGAATGAAGAGGCTGGCAGGGGACAGAGAGGAGTAGAGAGATGGAGTGCTCAGTGCAGACTAATCCTAGGATTGAGACCCAGAAAAAATATGGAAAAGAGTTTATAAGTCCATACAGAGAAGATGCCAGCGACCGCCAAACTTACATTATAGTATCAAACCTGAAATACTTTCTGTGTATGTACACTATAGTAGGTAAGTGGTTGTGGATATTATGACACTTGAGTTCAGAGGATTTTGAAGCCTTCTAATCTACTATGTACAGTGTACATCTAGAGAAAATATTTCAGGTTTGATACTATAAAGTAAGTCTGGCAGTAGTTGCTGACTCTTATTATAATACAGTCAAACCACACAAAGCGGAGCAATTTTCTTCAATTTTAAAACATCGTGGGTTAGGTTAGGTTAGGTTAGGTTAGTGTGGTGTGGGGGGGGGGGATATGAACTTGAATAAGAATCATTAGATATGAACGGGACTAGGTACATTAACCTTGCATATTGTTGCTTTTACTCTACAATCCTTAAAAATAACGCTGTCAAGATTATTATATTTTTGGAAATAAAACGTCAATTATGCAAACATTTTATAGAAATTTTTATAAATGGGTGATTGACCATTATATTTTGTTGTCCAAATCCAAATCTGTTTTTAAAAAAAATAAAACTGCGTTTTTTTTTAAAACAGATTACAATAAAATTTGAAAATAAAAAATAACGGTTAAGATTGGATCGCCCATTATAAACAGAAAAGTAGCGCAAGGTCTTCGGTATCCGTTTACAACTGACTAAGATAAAGGCGAATTATACTAATTTTCAACCTATTCTGAAAATGGCAATTGAAATTGAAAAACGTCAAGACGCCTGTCAAATGTAAATATGTCGATCACTGTGACAAAAATTTTGGCTATAATATAATAATTGAACTCCTTGGTTGAAGAAATTAGGAGATGTGTGCGAAGGAAACTGATTTCTACCAACTTTTAAAATAATATTAGTATTTTAATTTTTCTTTTTTAATTTTACACTTCAACAGGTCAAGAGGTCCGAACCGAAGCAACCTCATCGGGAATCGAACCCGGAACCCTCAGTGTGAGAAATCGTTGTCGTGTCCACTGGGCTACGAGGGCCGCTGTATAAAATATTTATCAAAAACTTATATTTTAGACAAATCTCCAACAATCACAAACACCGACAATCACACGCGGAAAACTGCGCTGAAGACCAAAGAAAGCGCAAGAAAAATTTCAAAATTAAAAAAAATGAAAAAAAAAACATTTTTTATTCTTACTTAATCTAAATGATGGTGAAAATTTTGTGAAACGATCCATGAAAAAGTTTATCTTCACAATAAAACTTCGTAAAACACAATACTGAAAAGCTTCGAACTTTATCAAGAGAATTGAGGTTATTTTTTTATTTTTCAGTGTACACACCCTTTAAATATATGGAACTTTAAATAATAGTACGAATATAGTACAAAATAGTTTGTACTAAATTGTTCAATGCACTGCCAGTAAAATGTGAAACAAGTACAAAGTCTCACTACTTTTCGTAGGTTAAGTGAATAGTAAGTTTAATGTACGATTGTTATGTTGTTTCATGTTTATTTTATTTTTTAATTTTCTTTACTTTGTGCCAGATGTGAAAATATGTTTCAATTTATGATTATTTATGTTGATATATTTTTAGAATATTAATGTTTATTTTGCTATGTTAATTTATGTTTTAATTACTATATGTAAAAATGCGTTCTTCTTACAACTAAATTATAAAGTATACAAACAAACAAAGATATGAAATTTGCGTTTTTTTTATATGCGTTATATATGTCACAAATTGTAAATTTTTATAATGTATACATTAACTAGTATAGTGTATATATTAATACTTAGTAATAACATATAAGTACTAGTTAACGCATACGTTACATTGATATATTATTTACCATTTAGCGATATGAAACACTCTAAAATGACATACGTGGGGTATAAAAGCAAAGGCAGCAATATCCAAAAAATTAGAAGAAGGTTTTGAATGCAGTTACCGAACTACTAATTTAAAATATCATGAATTATAGCTTTTAAGTATCTATCCCTTGCAAGATCATGTTTCCTATAAATTTATAGGCAATGTTTCGTATAAAATCTCGAATTCAGTACATTCTAAATTTGTAATCCTCGATGAACGCATTTTTTTTTTTGATATATCTGCTTTTGCTTTTATACCTCGCATATATGGGAATTAATGTCCTCATTTAGTTTTGTATTATTTGCGCACTAGTGTCGGCGTCCTTTGTCTTGTGCGCAATTGTCGAGACACCAGCAAAGTTTTGGTGCTGTGGAAGCAGAGAAAACGAATATTTAATTGATTTTTTCGACAAAAACAGAAAAAACGCAAAACGTATCAATGCCAGTTTTTCCTCCCTTGAAATCATCACTCACCGATCATCTTCGCCTTTCCGCCCTGACGTCTCGGGGTGTTTTATAGCGTTAAAACGTTACAGATTCTGCTGAGATCACTGCTGGTCTCCGCGGGAAGAACTTCGGGAAATGCTGCCGTCGATTCTCGAAATTGGCTTTTATTATTTTCCAAGAAAAACAAGAGGAAACGCGGATATGTCTGGCGACACACGTGATAACGCTGAATAAATATGACAGCAGGTGTTTTCGGAGGTTGATTAAACAGTTGGTATAAGATGGAGACTAGGCATCAGACAGAGTCAGATATCAGGTATTTTTGTTCCTATCAACATAAAATAATCTTAGATTATTATCAACGGTGTTGTCCTAAAAAAGGTGCAAGGAAGTTTCTATTTCATTAATATCAAATTCTATAGCTATCCTCTATATATGTATGTATAAGATATATGTGTATTATCCTTCATTAGTGTTTGAATACAATTGTTTCTTAGAAGCTTACAACAAAAACCTACAGTAATTATTAAAATTATATGTAATAACTTGTATTACAATGGTATATGTTGCTTCCAAAATATTTCATTTATAAAACTTCAACTTTTTTACGTTTTTACAAAGAATTTGGCAATGTTGTAGATGACGAAAACGTCTTCGACATTGATATTTATATTATGTAGGGTTTATTTATTGAATTAAATTGTGTTGTTTTTATTATTTATGCGAATAAGAACAAGAAATTGCTAAAATCATTTTTTATGAAAAAATTTGTATATTGAAATTTTTTTTATTTATTTGTGTTTTTATATATTGTTTTGAAAAAATAAATGTCGAATGTCTATATTAAGGGAAATTTTCGAAAAAACGGAGCATTATTGTAGAATCAGTTGTCAAGATAGCTACGGAGAATCGTGTTTCTTTTGTTTATTTTTTCGATAAATTTTCTCTTTGACTGTGTATAATCAAATTCTATTTCGTGTATAATTTAATATAAATATAATCTAACGACGACATTGGCAGTGAATGTGATATTTAAAAACCTTTCTTTGCTTTAGTGAATTTTCCTGGAACAATCGAAATAGATAAACTTCTTCATTTCGAACTATCAAAGAATCAGTTATTTAAGCAGGCAAAGCTGAATAGAAATCTTTGTGGTTGTCAACATTTAGTAGGTATCACTTCATATAGCACACTCATCTGAATTCTATGTTCTGTGGTCTCATCAGACGATGCAGATTCACGACTACTTTCCAAAGGTCTCACCCAAAAATGCCAAAGTCGTTAATGTACACCTCGAAGGCGTCGAAAATGTTAAAATATTATATTCATGTACCAAAAAATAGTGCCCTGTCAATTAAATAAATTTTTTTTTGTATACTAGCTGCAACCCGTCTAAAATAACGTACTTTTTACATGTCGGTTCCTCAAGAATAGAGATTTATTTATTTATAAAAAAAAGAAAGAAAATATAAAGGAAAAATGTTTTATACAAAAGTTACGGATAGACAGACAGACGGACAGGCGACGAAACTATCATTACTGGGATGAGGTTATACCATTCCTCGCCCCGGCTCTTGGTAATAATTTTTGCAAACAAACAATACTAATTACATTTTTGTATATTCGCATGCGTCATATGATGTACCTACTTTACATATTTATAATACTTACAAAAATTAATACGTATTTAAAATAGCGTATCCGGCAGCCCGGCTATAGGAGGCATTCATGTATTACTTGTACTCGTATTTGAGTATTTGGTATAAGTAAATTTTAGTCAAATGTCTAGTAATTTTTTCACAACATCTTAATACGTAATTCTCCGCGCAAAAATGTCCATCACCGACGCCACCAGATGTCGCAAATAAAGATGAGATATGAAAAGCATTTTTTGCATAATTTTCTGAGTAACAATGTCCGTAGCTAACTCTGCCAGGTGGCGCAAATAATGATGAGGCATAAAAAGCAAAAATAAATCATAATTCTCCATGTAACAATGTCCGTCAGTAGCGCTAACAGGTGGCGCGAGCAATGGCACCCAAGTCCGTTTTATGAGCAATAGCCCCCATATCGGGCCTACCTTGTGCAACAATGTCCGTCAATAATGTTACCGTGACACTACGCTGGTTGCTGCTGTTCTTACAGCCTTAACTTGCGGTCAAAGTATATAGTAAAGCTCCAATTAAGTCCATTATAAATAAGTACAAAACGATATACAGCCCGACGCTTACGAAACGAACGAACACGCTCTAGAGTCCAAGCGACCGAAATGAAGTACTTGAGAGGAGTGGCAGGGGATACGAAATGGGATCGAATAAGAAACTCGACGATCGAGACAAAACATTGAACCGCTGCTACTCTTCATAGTAAAATCGCAACTGAGGTGGCTTGGGCACGCACTAATTCCTGAGGGTAGACGTCCATTGAGCCGCCCCAGACACAGTTGGGCGAGGCAACTCCAGAAACTGTGTGAGGAAAGGATGGAACTACAATGGACGGAGGCCGCACAATCAGCGCAAGACAGGGACGAATGGAGGCGCCTTGTCGATTTAGTGGGACCCCGACACGAATAGGACAAGGGGACGAAGATGAGAGGAGTTGAGATAAATAAGTAATCCTATTTATTTTAGATATTAGCTGCCTTTGCTTTTAAACCCCACATGTGAAATATTAAATATTTTTTGTTGTTTGTCTTGGCTAAATCTAGGGCGACCCATCTGCCGCCACTCTCTTCGTATTTTTTGTTTCAATTTTCAATATTAATAATCATACATACGTAGTGTAATAGAGATAGATTTGACACATATAGGACGGATTCCTAGACGGAATTCTTGGGCGTTCTCAAGTAGGGTTCGTTCACTTTATGAAAGCCACTTGCATTAGTGGGAGTGATACCCTCTGTAGCACGCACATTCTGTAGTGGTATTCCTTTTTAAAGCTACTCCATTGTCCACTTCAGTATCACACTGGAAGTCACGCAAAGCGGTCGTTTCTTTGTTTAATATTTTTTTATTTAAAGATACGGTGGCTGCAAGATCACGATACGGTGACTACAGACTTAAATCAGTTTAATATAAATTTAAATGAGGATTCGGAGTCCGATACAGACGACAATATTTTGTCTTATTATAAGATTTTGAACCCATTTAACTATGATTAAACTTGTTTGTATATAATTAATTTTAAACTAGCTATAACCCATCAAAAATGATGTATTTTTGTTATATATTTCGGCAGCCAGTTAATGCTGGGAGAACAGCGCTATCTAGAGTAGCGTCTTGATAACGTTAGTGATGGACATTTTGGTATCGTTGGTGACGGAAATTGTTACGTAGAGATTTGTATAATATTTTGTTTAACGATTAATACCAATGACATATGCGATATAGTAGATAATGAGTTCACCTATTTGTTTTAATTTTCAATAAACTGAAATATTAAAAAAATCAAATTCAGAGTATTTTATTAGAAAAACCATAAAGTCAATGTTTTTATTCTATTGAATAATAATTTTGAAATCATATTAATTTTGAAAACGGTAAGAGTTTATTTATAGTACCTGTACCTATGCTTATTTTAGGTTTAGAAACTAAAATAATATTTGTATTTATTTTGTGCGTTCCCCTCTTTGTAAAAATCACCCAATTTATACATAAGTTTTACCCTTCCCCTCCTTGTAAAAAATCATCAAATTTTTACATAAATTTTACCCTTTCCCTCCTTGTACAAATCAATTTTTACCTAAACTTCAGGCTCCCAGGGTGGTATAACTATGTGTGTGTATTGTTTCAAGAGAAAAGTTAAATATTAAAATGTAAATATCTCTGTTGTGAAAATATGGTCATTGGTGTTTTTGTAATTATATATCCAATTACATGGCTTTTCTCACAATGGGAAAATTAAATGAGAAGAAAATTTGATTAAAAGTATTTTAAAATCAACTTAAACAAAAAAGTTTAAGATACAACATAGTTTTAGTTGACTTGCATTAAAGGGAATGTTTCAAAATAAGTGATGTTTTAGAAGATTCAAATAATATTTTTAAAATAGTGTGAAATTTTTTTATTTTTTTAAAACCATTCTTAAAGGTGGGCGCTAACGTATTGATGTAGATTATATGATTCTGTTACTGATGGGGAAAAAGCACCCACTCTTTTATTTGGAGAGTGAGGCAAAAATTTTTTGCCCGAAAAAATATATTTACCCTTTAGTCTTAATATTACCCAGCGTACTAAATCACTTCGGTAGGAAACTAGCGCAATATTTTGGTAAGCTTATTAACTAATTATGACGGATTAATTAATTTATAAGTGAATGAGAATGATTTTAATTCATGCATTGTCATCAAGAATATGTCTGTGTGGAAAATTTCAGCTCGATTGGACATTGGGTAGTGGTTGAAATATGGGCTATAAGATTCCGTCTAGACAAACAGGTGAAGCTCGTATAAGCGTGGTAAAAAACGCAAGCATTTCTTCCTCTTCTTCTTCATCTTTGTTTAGGCCTGTTGACCTGTTGGGAGTTGGACTGCTAGCTGTCCTAAAAAAAAATTATGTGGTTTCCCTGGGGTGCGACGTTTCCTTCCAACGCTTTCAGTTAAAATTTAATTTTTGAAGTGACTCGAATATTAAACAATGTTTCTATTCTCTATTAACTTATATATATATATATATATATATATATATATATATATATATATATATATATATATATATATATATTTATTAGAGACCATAACAGGATAATAGGTATATGATACTCTAATAATAAAATATTATAAATGGAGACTATGTCCATTATCCCAATTACAAGTATCTTCGGCACGCTCTAGTAACGTGTATTTTGCATTTAAGTATATTTTACATGTACATTTGTGTGTATTGTATACTAAGTGTTTGAAAGTAGTGCAAATAGTATTAATAAATAATTGATTTAATGGATCTATAGATTCAGGTCATCGTTTAGAAAATGAATGTTGTGTATGAGTGAGTTCTTGAACGATAATAAGGTATCTGCAAGAATATCAACATCAATGTTAGGGTCAGCACAATACATATTATGTGTGCGACACAACCTCGTGATAGGAGAAAAGTAACCAACATTATTAGTGTGCTGGCTTATTCTAAAGAACTCCGGGTTTCTTATACGGGGTTTAACATGCAAATTTATGTCAGATATAGAAAGAGAATCAATAGCTCCGCTGAGAATCTTGTGTAGCACAACGAGATCGGATATTTTCCGTCGGGACTCAAGTTTGTGCATCTTGAAAATGGCAAGTCGATCTTCGTAGCTGTGAAGGTTATTGTGTTTTTTAAGCTGGCTGTGGAAAAAACGTATTACATTGTCACAATACTTTCGATTCATAATTTAAGCAGGAGTCTTCTTGTAAAGTATTGTGGACTAGCTCTTTTGCAAGCATTCTGTATTTATGTATCTACGCACAAATTTGATAATCTAAATATAATATGTAGTTAGTTTCGTTATCGGTCTGTCCCGTAAGTCCTTCCTGGACGGTAACGCGGAAACTAACCGACATAGCATAGCATATTGAACGAGTGCATTTCAAATTTTTGAGAGTTGTTAATTTTAAATTACATATACCAATAGTGGACATAAATTATAATTTTCATTTGTCTCTAATTAAACTAAATAGGTTTTCTGATAGAAGGAAAATTGCTGATCTCATATTAGTGTATAAAATCGTAAATAAAATTATTACAGCAGTTCAGAACTAACGCAGCTAATTTTTTATCACATCCCTTCCAGGAGCACTAGACAAAGTATATCGTTTCATTGAGACAATGTTAGTGTAAATTGTCTGTATAGCTTACCTATTAGAAGGCTCCATAGGTAAAGGAGTATGGCTACCTATCGGATGTTTTTTCGGAAACACTAGCCGCCTACAAGAAAGCTCTTCTGGGTAGTTTATAATTTATAATTAGTATATAGTTTATAATTATTGATGTCATGTCTAACTTTTGTTTTCGCTTTTTGAATTTCATATTTCATTTTATTTTGTTGTAATTTTATTGCTTCTTCAGTTCCAGATTTGTTTTGTTTGACTTGCTTACAATTTTTTCATTTTGCTGTAATTTTGTTTCAGACTTGAATTTCAGACTTGATTTGTTCACTATTATTTTATTTGCTTTAAGTTTCATTGCTTTTTGAGTTTTATACTTCATTTCTTTATTATTTTTTTCATTTTTTTGTATTTTTTTATACTTTATATCATTTGCTAAATGTTTTGTTAATCATATCTCTTTTCATATATCATTTTTTAAGTACATTGTTTTTTAATGGTACGTTGTACCGTGTATGTATTAAAATAAAATAAAAAAACATAATCACCACCGCTTCTCGATGGATGGTGAAAAATATACTTTAGCCTTTACTACACATCGTACGAGGTTAGCTAAGATACAAACCATTTATTTACGCCTCCTTCATTCAAAGTTTTACGTTTTTTTTATTTTAATATGTATAAATAAATAAATAATACTTAAATTATGTTCCATGAGTTTTCCCGGGCACGGCTAGTTAAAAATAATAGCACGCAATTCATTTTCTGTGTAATTTATTAAAATTATTGTAATTTAAGTGGTCCAATAGGAAGTATGTATGTACATTCACAAAACGTCCATGTCTCGTCAATCTTGAAAGTTGTGCATTGTCGCTTTAATGTGGTTCTTCTGATTCTAGTATTGGCAGAAAGTGTTGATTCCAGTGGTAGAGACGATCCAGCTCAGGTAATAGCTGATCTTCGTGTTGATTCCAGGCTGGCCAGGAACAGCGCAGCCGTAGCCCCCGACGATGACCCCGAGGAGGTAGACGCGACCGTTCGTAGGGCTCTGCCACAAAATGGGCCCCCCAGAGTCGTACTGCAAAAGGAGATACGGTAAATATCAAAACACAGGCAGAATCACGAGAAGTCGCACATCAGGGTACAAACTGCGAATTTAAATTTATTTTGCCCTGAACTGCTGAGAGGTGTTTTCACGATCGACACTTCGGTCGCCCCACCCTGAAGACGTATTAAATAATTGTTAATATTACATAATAGTTACTGCAGTAACGTTTTATAGAAAATGAGTGAGAAATATTGAAAAAAAAATCAAACTTATCTCCGCAACGGCATTCCACCTAAAACGTAAAGAATATTTTCTATACACAATTGAATGTGGAAGACTGCATACTCTAGACTGTAACTTTGTAAGACAGTAACTTAGATAAAACCTTTGTTATTATATAAAAGTAATATATATAATCTGTACTAAGGAAATTAAGAAATATTCAATATGAATAAAGTTATAATGTTATAAATTTGCAAGAAATTTTTACGTTTTTTGTTGATTTTAAAACGATTTTTATTTATAAAAAGATATGTTTTTAAACAGTATATTCAATTTTCAAGTTTGTGTTTACTGGGGTATTATGCCGTGTTGTTACGACCTTTCGGGCCGACGTTTCTTAGAACATTCTTAGTATATTCAATTTATTCCCGTATTTTGAGGCTTTACTCACTAAGTAAAAGTATTTTTAAAAATAAAAACACCATAATTATTATTTAAAATAAAAATTTCAAAGTATGAAATGTGCCAATAAATGACGCTATCAATGGCATTTTGTTTTATAATTGCGTCATTTATTTACGTCATATGTCACATGTAATTAAAACTTTGCGCCGCCTGGGACACTAAAAACGATTTTTTTGGCCGCGGCCTGTAGGTTAATGCTTATATTTTCTTAATTATTGTAAATAACGTTTAGTTCGTTACTTTTATACAAGAACAAAGGTTCTATATAAGTTATCGCCCTAAAAATTGCAGTCTAGAATAAATATTCTGATATAAATTAATAATAAAAATCCACATTTTCGTCAAAAAACGCCGAAGTATGCATTTGCAGAGAATGTCCAATAATTTTGTGTCAGAAACATAACAGTAAAAGCAGGTTGTCCACACTGCTTACTTATTTAACTTACCATCACGCCGTTTCCCTGTGGGGGTAGGCAGAGAGGATAGAGCGCCGCACTCTTCTGTCCTGACATATAACTCTCGCTTCATCCACATTCATTCAGCTTAACATTCATTCTTAATATCTGCATTCTTTACTCTATCATAAATGGATTTGCCACACATACGTCTGAGGGAGCTCATTCAATCTACTTTCGTTCCTCTTCTGCCAGCTCCAGGCTTCACTTCCATACATCAGTGTTGGTACCAGAATTCTATTATGTACCGCTAGTTTTGCCTCGGTGGACAATAGAAAGTATTGCGTTCAAAGCATCGTTCACCCTATTCCCCGCAGTCACTCTCCTTTCGATATCTTTCGCTATGATAAAACGGAC
This sequence comes from Agrypnia vestita, assembly GCA_016648135.1. Lineage (NCBI taxonomy): Eukaryota > Metazoa > Arthropoda > Insecta > Trichoptera > Phryganeidae > Agrypnia > Agrypnia vestita. Next base: position 111,564 of record JADDOH010004757.1, on the reverse strand, counting down.
ACCAAAAACATTTCAATATCACTTTTATCATTCAGCAGAAGACACTTAATCTTTTTTTTAATGACATTGTATTCGCAATCTTTATGTTTTCGGGAAGAGCATTAAAGAACAAAGAAGAATTGTTAAAAACTTTGTCCATGCGCTGTCTTGGCATTTATTGGCTGATAGAATACATTTTAGAGTGCCACCACTATAACTTGGCGTCCGAGGGAGGGCGCCCCTGTCGCGAAACAGAAGTTGCCAGGGTGTAAATTTATTACACAATACATAATGTACTGAATGTCCGGTGACCAGTTTCAGAGCCTTACATATACATTTGGTCGTGTAACAGCGCGCTCCGGCGGCCGCTCTATCTGTCAAACTGTCAGACGGTGATATCGGTCCATTATTTGCTTTTTTTATACTTCATTGGCAATTGTTCTTGGTTGTTTTGGACATAATAATTCAGCGTATATTGGTAATCAAGATGTCACAGCTCCCGAGCGAATACAAAATTGTACTAAATGACAGGGCGAGGGGTTACCGCCGGGTGTGGGTGGGGCGGGTTTTAGTTCCAATCTTTCCGCACGCCAAGTTATGTTGGGCAGGCAATAGTGTCGCGTATTTGCCGGGTTCTATTAGCAAGAACTTTATTTTCAATAGTTGTTGTCTAATTGCGGACCATTGTGGGGTAGCTTTACCTGGCACGCATCCTTTCCTGAAGCGTACGTGCAGATGGTGCTGTTCGTGATGACGGAACCAAGTGTGGTGCGACAGGAGGCTTCGTCCACCACCTGGAGGGTGACTTTGCGAAGGGCGTCCGACGCAGGCCCAGCGAAGAAGGTTGATCCCCATCCTGAAGCAGTAACAAATGGATACGTCACCATTTTATATATTCAAGAACACATTCATATTTGTGAAGTTGTAATTTTTCAGAACAAAGTTCTGTGAAATTTTAAAACCAAATTAATTAATCAATTAGAAAGACATACAGAAAAATTTAATTCACGAAAAAATATTAGGTTACTACTGGGATTCGAACCCAGGTCCGGGGCTATAGCTTAGTGGTCAGAGCACCGGCCCCGGAAAGGAGGTGACCTGGGTTCGAATCCCAGTGGTAACCTAATATTTTTTCATGAATTAGATTTTTCTGTATGTCTTTCTAATTGATTAATTAATTTGGTTATCACATAACTATTTAATTAATCAAGATAAATTATAGAAGACTCAAAGAGAAGGAGCTATTTATATGGGAAAGCATATACGGAAGTTTTAATAATAAGCCTCAGGGCTTACGATCTGTATTAGCTGGCTTAAGTGATCATTTTACCCAACGAAACGTTCACATATTCAACCCAATAACAACTACATCTATAATTTAAAAAATATTTTTTATTTATTTTTATTTACCTAGAGCGACTACGTCTGCGCCGGCGAAGTTGGTGTTGGTGAGCAGGAACGGCAGGCAGGCCGGCCCTACTGTGGCACTGAAAATCATCTGCTTTGCCGTTTTGATGAGTCCAATGTCATTTCGGACATCGGCGCTGTAACGAGAAAATTACATAGTATAATAATACAAATGATTACGGCCACTACACGAACCATGCATTTAATTATTTATTTATTTATTTTATATATTGGTGCTATACCGTACCTACACGCATAGAAGCTTTTCAGATTACAACGAATATTTCACAGAATCATGTACCATTGACATGCACAACACAATGTCAGAGAAGTCAGATAATTATGTATAATCAGAATGTACAAACTTGGCAATTTATAAAATGCAATTTTTTAAAGGTCACTTTTGAAATGTACGATATTGTCGTGAAACATATCCAGATACTTTCACAATTCATAAAACTATTTATGGCACGATATATAGGTGATTTTATAGCGGCATTAGCCTTAAGCCACGTATTCACTAGGGGACAAATCGCGCAACATTCCGCGCGGCATGACGCATTAACATCTACGCTCATGTTTCGGGGACAATGACGCGGTCATTTGACGTGTACACGCCGGGATTCACGTATCACTTGTCGCGGAAATGTCGCCCAAGAGGGTTATGATGATTAGTATATTAGCTGCGTATTTATTTATTCTAACGAGTTTAACGAAACGTAAGAGCAAAAAAAAGTGGTGGGTGCGAAAGTATTTACTGCAAAGGAAAATAAGGATGGATAGTCTATGCGATCTTCAAATGTCTGACGGATCAATGATATAATAAACTGTAGATACGTTACAAGCGTGTAAACTTGGCAACTCAAAAGTAAGGTAATCGCCTTACTTGCACTTGTTATCGAACGAGCCTTCATTGTGATCGGGCGCGACGCTACGCGGAAAAAGGGACAGAGTATAGTACACTATTGTAAGAATGAGTATGTTATTTTAGTCACCGTGACTTCAAATTACCTGATTTTTCTGTCTACACGCAGAGCGTTTGTGAAATGAGTGTGCCGTAATTTGTTGTCTCTTTCAATGCAATATTTGCTACATATGAAAGCCGGCTAGTATGGGAATAACGTGTCTATATTATAATAAGTACGTCAATGTGATGGATCATTTGTCAATTTCATTCGAATGGCAACAACTGATTTTGAAAATTTATTACAAATGGTCGGTCTTCCATAGCCAAGGAAGACACAATATTACGGAACGCTGTTTTACATCGTATCATATAGCATATTAACTGTAGCGCATGCGTCTTAGCTTGTCAACATACCACGTGGTACTGACGCGCGGTACGATGTCCCCGTGCGCATGGCAAAGTTTCCGCGGCACGTAGAAACGCCGCGCTACGTTGCGGCATCACGTAGACTCTATGCCGCGCGTGATGTTGAGGGACGATTTGTCCCCTAGTGAATACGTGGCTTTACAGTCACTTAAGTGGAAAAGTGTTGTGCGCCTCGAAGGACGAACAGAGGTGTCGAAATTTATCGCTGAGCAGTCAATATTATAAATGTGCAATTGTATAGAATCAGTACATCAGCAATCATTTGACATTTCTGTAGTATTGGGGGAATGTTAGCGATAGTGCTATTATACCTGTGATCAAGTCGCTTTAACATCTTATTCTGAACACCCTCCAGTCTACTGATGTACGTTTTTTTAAAATAGATTTTTTTTTTTTTTTGATATTTATCACATTAAACATATGCCAAACTGCGTAACAGTTTTACGGCATGGTTGCCTCCAATATTTGACAATAATTTTTATTTTATAATGAAGATAGTAGGTTATTATCGAGTGTAGGTCATTATCCAGTGTTGCAAATTTTTTTACATGTGATACATGATATGTAATTATAAATTAATGTAAGATTAGGTACATAGCTTTAATATATATTCTTTTAGCTTGTACATTTTTGAAGCCAATGGAGTTTTTTTGTCTTGCATCATCTCAAAGAATTTTTTATCTATTTTATTAAAGATTCTTGGCACAATATAATCTCTTTTTCTTTCGCCATACAGGTTGTTAGTGATTGGTATTCTCATTGTTCGTCCTGTCGATCTGGTTGCATAGTTATTGTGCGTGTCAGTGTGTATATTAATATTATTTATCATTACTTCTAGTATTATATTATATTTTACATGTTTTTTTATATGTTGTGTGCATGGTTTGTCAATTTTAAATTAAATTTACCCATTTCTTCAAATGACTACAAATTGTTTATAATTGCTTAAAACCTTCTCTGAATAATGCGGATCGTTTTGCAAAAAAACCGCGCCCAAATCGGTTTTCAATTGTTCGGGGTACATGTAGATTTTTTTTCTACATTTAGTTTCTCAATGTTCTGTAATGTAGTGATTTTAATATCAAAATCACAACACAACAACGCGCAAACGGTAAAAGAATAACAACATTAAGGTCGGCCCCACACCATGCGTATCTTCCGTCGCGTCGTTGACGTCGCGGAACGCCGCTACATTTCTTTCCACACAATACGCGCTTGTCGAACACACCGAGCGAACGCTCGCTTCGGCGTCTGTTCGGCTCTCCGCCCGCGGAACTTACGTCAACATAAAATCGGTGACGTCGCGTCTCATGTTTTGAAATGCAATGCACCACATTCGACGAATTGTCTGCACTGCGTACGCACGTGTGTTTGTTGCAGACTGAAGCCGCCGCGGAGTATAGTGTGTGACTGCTAAATTCGGTTGCGGATTTGATGCGACGTCAAAGACGCGGCGTAAGATACGCTCAGTGTGGCGCCGGCCTAAGTCTAAGGGATGTTACACAAAGAGGAAGAAGATGAATGAAGATGTTCGATAGCAACTTACGCATCAGGATGGGTGAAAAACTGTGTAGAGTTGATCAAAACTGAGCTGGTGGTTTCCGCTGTAAAAAAATTAAAAATATGCCAATCAAAAGATAAAATATTATAAATTACTGTCACATGAACAGAAAGAATAACACATAATCGACGATTTGGAAATTGCTAGAAATGTTTAGAAGTCAGTCGATCGTACCCGAACGTTCGATAAATGACATTTCCTGTATAAGGGGCGACATAACCATCCGAAAGACATTAAAGCAAGAATAGATTACAAGAGTACCTATCGTGCATTCAACAGTGAATAAGTGCGATCACAGACGTGCAAGTATTCTGACTAGTGAAAGTCTCTCTGTAGCGACAATTAGTGTAGACAAATTTCATAACAGCGATGACAATCAAGTTTGTGTTCAGTGACTTTCGTGGTTAAATAAAATTTTAATTGGTAATTATAATAAATTAATAAAATTCATGTTGCCGAAGTCCACGGAGGGCCACAAAGATGCTATAAATATATACTAGGGCTTAACAAAGACGCGTAACATAATAACATTGACGGGTTGCAGCTAATGATAACATAAAAGAAAAGAAAAAATGATAATTTTGAGAAAATGACATCTGTTGAACCGAGAATCGAAGCTACGCCGTTCTCGTTATCTACTTGGGCTAATTTTCTAACATGATTTTGAAAGGATAGAGCTTTATCTATACCTATAAAACTCAATGTCTGTCTGTCTGTCTTTCTGTTCTCTATACAAATCCACACCGTTTGTCCGATTCGATTCAAATTTTGCATACTTATGCTTTAAGACCCGGCCGGTAACATAGGCAACATTTTCCCCTATTCTCTTACCCCTTCCCTTCCCCCTGACATATTTTCGATGCAAATCTGTACGATTCGACTGATCGGAATCAAAATTTGGAAACTTATTCTTAAGGACTTGTCGGGTAACATGTGCGACATTTCCCCCCTATTCTTTTAACCCCTCTCCTCCCCTGATATATTTTTGATGTAAACCTGTACCGTTTGACAGATCGGACACAAAATTTGGAAACTTATTCTTTAGGACCCGGCGGGTAACATATGCGACATTTCTCCCCTATTCTTTTACCCTTTCCCCGACACCTGATATATTTTCGATGCAAATCTATACCTTTCGAATCGAACCTTTGTTTACCCTTACAAATTTATTTTAAATATAATCCTAATAAATATGTACAGCTAGTTTCCTATAAAATCTCTTATTTAATACAAAAAATAAATTAGTAAACCTCGGAGACTACATTCAAAACATTTTTTTTAAATATTGCTGCCTTTACTTTTATGCCTCTCATCCCAATAATAATTATTTCGTTGTTTCTCTATCCGCAACTTCCTGTAATGTCCATAACTTATTTTATAGAATTTTTTTTTCTTTTTTATTTATAAATAAATAAATATTTATTTATTCTTTAGGAACCGATATGTAAAAGTACGGTCATTTTTGGCGGATTACAGCTAGTATAATAGGTAAAAGCCAGGGGCGTGCAGTAAGAACAAGTAGCATGACTTTTTTTCTAAGCATATATTATGAAAAGAAACCGAAATGAAATGTATTTCTCGTTATATTCATATCACAATAATTAACAGATTATTCAGATTTTAATATTTCATAATATTCTGCCAAATAAATATTCGATTTCAATTTTTTGGCCAAATATATGTGTATCGGACAGGTAGAATTATGACGACGGGATGATGATGATGATGACGATGATGAACCGTCTGATATGACGACGTGATGATGATGACCCGTCTGAAGTCATGAATGTTGGCCCTCTCGGAGGGCTCAGATCCGTTGTATGGGCAAGCGCCGTACGCGGAGCCATGAATGTTGGCCCTTTCGGAGGGCTCAGGTCCGTTGTATGGGCCCACCTCGCCTCCAAGCGGATAGTCGGCGCGGGCAGCGAGCCGGCGATATGTGACATCTCCGACGGAGGGCGTTGGAAAAATTCCACGAAGAAATTGCATTTTTGGTCTTATCTTGTAAAGTGTTGAAATATTTGAAATACTTAAGAAAATGAAATATTTAAGTTTGATGAAATATTTAATGAAATATCTTAAGAATGAAATATTTAAGAATTAGATAAGACATTTGTAAATGTAATATTGAATAAAATTGATGTTTCGTGGTCTTGATATACAGGGAAAGCTCGCGCGATGGGAATAAAATCATTTTTAAATCGCGCGGAGCGCCGCGGACTATCATAGAATGGCCGCTATTTTGATGGAATTTATGTAAATGTCCTGCCTCGAAGAGGCGAGGAAGTAAAAATACATAAGTATTTAAATGTGCCAAATGAGTCCTTTGTGTGGTATTGTAAAGTAGAAATTAAAATAAAAAATGTTTAAATTGAGAGTAAAATATCTCGCGTGGGCCCTGATAAACTCGCTTGACCGCGCCGCCTGTATGTATGCAGCCCGCGCGGGTAATGGAAAAAACCCGGCGCCATAGTGTCGCCGTGCAGCTGGAGTCGAGAGCCACCAGCGAATATTTTTGAACTCTGATTACGGACGTTACAGACGTCCCAGCGAGCTGAAACATTTTTTATTGTGTTCCTCATGTGAACATCTATGGGAGTGATATGTTTTTGCGTGTCTGAAAGTTAGCTAGTGCGCTTTATTTGTGGTGACACACTTTGTCTGCCTATTACGCAATTAATATCTATCCGACATACTTGAAAATATCACCAAAGGATGCGCTTGGTTGAGATCTATCTAATGGTATAACTTAGAATCTCGTAAAATCATGTTTACTATTTTTAATCGAATTAAATGTAAATCAATTCTTGAAAATGCCGCGGTAAATCGGCATATTTGTTGAATAACTAGGTAAATTCACTCTTGCGGTTCCAGTAAACGACATCATCCTATGGGCAAGACATAGATTGGTATAGATGATGTGTTAAAATCCCCGGGGGGGTGGCGTTTAATTTGCTATCGATTAAAATATTTAATTTTAATCCGCGAATCGGCACGGGAGGCCGTCATTTTGCGCTCCGAGCGCCCGGTGAATCGAGCGCGCTGATTGGTCGGCGGCGCGAGTCAGGGGGAAGCTTTCCGCACTGTATAAATACTGCGCCGGGCGGGCGAGAGCCTCTTTCTGCTGGGAGCCTCTGCCGAGTACGCCTACTGGGACATTTTATTCTGCGTTTCACTTCACACCCTGCTTGACCCCTGCTTTTCTTCTTTGGATTTGGACTCTGGATTTTCTACTGACTTCTGCATTTGGACTTGGCTACGATTTTGGATTTATTGGACTTGTTTTTACCACCTGAGGCGACGACTTGGCACGGATTCTGGACTTGGAGAATTTTCTGCGCTCTACACTCCCGGCCTGCTAGTACATCGGGGCTTCGGAAGCGAACTCAGCGGACCGCACCTGCTATTAATTGTTTCCGTGGGGAACAATATGTTTAATTAAATAAAAGTCATGCTTCTTGTTTTCACTGCACTCCCCTGGTAAAAGCCCAAGGTTGATAATAAGAAATAAATATGACATAAAAAAGTAACCCATAAAAAAACAAGTTTTTATTATACTCCCTTTCTTTGTAAAATATAACAACAATTAAAGATGAATTAACACATATTAAATAACACTAAACTTACAGTAATTTAATATATTTATAAAATATCAGATGTTTTGAGCTTTGATAAGACACTTCATGCTTTGAAGATTAAATTCTAAAAACATTTGTCAGTCAATTTAGATTTTCGACATTCGTATTTAAGTACCTATTATGTATACCGACGGAGTAATTCAAATTTAGAAAATATTCCGCGACGTTATCGGGCCGCCGTTGCTAACTAAACTTTTCTAATGATTCCAATTTGAAAAAACCAATAAAATTTCTAAAAATCCGAAATTATACTATAATTATTAATTTTTTTTAACGAAAATTTGATAGATCTTCTTGATCGTCGCCACGAGTCTACTTGCCAAGTTTCAGCGCGATTGGATCACGACAAAAGGGTCAAAAATCGATCCAAATTTTTTTTTTGACGGCAAGCAAGCAAGCAAGCAGACGCCACGAGTTAATATAAAGGGAGTAAAAATATTTTGAAAAACGGGATTGGATACTTGCCACCGGTGCTGGTGTTGTGGTCTCCGTACAGCACGCCGATGTTGTCCACCGTCTGGCCCAGGAGGCAGTGCGCCGCCGTCAGCACCCACCTGTCGCTGATGATGGTGGCTCCGCAGAAGACCATCCTCAGGGTGTAATCTACCAGCCCTATCATCATGGGGAATTCGTTCACCAGGGTCTCGGTCCCTCCCGCAATTCTGGCCTGAAATTAGAGGAAATTCCATCGTTTCAAAATTTCATTTAACCGGTCGTATGCCGATCGTACGTGCGCACATTGTGCCCTGTCTGCCGCGCAATTTCGCGCACGATTGCTGTTTTCTAGACACATTTTTGTGATGGTTATATTCAAGTAAAAATCAACAATAATCGCTAAGAAGTTGCAGATTCTGGTTTTTCAATATACAGACATCAATAATTGCTTGTACAATAATAACTCATTTTTTAATTATGAAAATAAGTAACGAAATTTACTGTCAGAAATGTACGCACATGTTTATCGAATAAAATAATGGAAGCAATAACACTAAAGATACTTTATTTCAATATTTTCATTCTAAATATATCAAAGAATATAAAAATACTTAATTTTAATACTTTTTTATTTAAAAAAAAAAATTAACAAATAAATAACATAATTAATGCGCGGTTCAAAGACGACATTTGGAGTGATTTATGTCCGGTTTACGCGGTAAATGAGGTTACCTGACAAATAGAACTCGTTCATTCATCCAAAAACTTGAGATACAACCAATAATAAGCTTTAAAAACCCATAAATGTAGATAAAATGGGACGAATCGTATACGTGTCTAGGAAGGCAGGTCTAGAGGCACACGACCGGTTAAAATATGGTGATGTCTCCTGACGTGCAAGTGTGAACGCATCCGGCAAGCTGTAGCTGGTAAGAATTCAATTCAATTCAATTCAATTCAATTTATTTCACGATAATATGTACATGACAAACAAAATGTTTAAGGCATACATATTAGAAAGTATATATCAAAAATGAAAATATTTAATAAATTAAGAATAACATAAAATCTGGTCAAAGGTGTAGGAGAATCCCACTTCGGAAAACCCCTTCAGACACATGGAATATATCAATACCCAAAGCAATTTTGTTCAGCATAGCTGTGGCTCTTCCAACAGGCATAACCATCGGCAGGTTGGTCCTGTATATTGGAATGTGAAACAATCTATGCTGACGATGTCTAGTGTAATTATCAGGAACATACAAACCAATGCTCTGCATAATTTCAGGATTATCGATCATTCCGCGCAACAATCGATAAAAATGTGTAATCAAATACACATTCCTTCTAGTCTCTAAACTATTGTAGCCAAGCATACCCTGGAGAAACTCGGTTGGGTAAAGCCAAGGATAATGCCCGTACTCTCTCATGTAGAGATATCTCAGAAACTTCTTTTGGACTTTCTCCACCATAAGAGAGTACTTGCCCTCATGTGGCCCCCAGATCATCGAGCCACTCTCGAGTCTACTCCGCACCAAGGAGTTGTAAAGAGTTCTGAGTACGCGGGTATTCTCGAAAACCCTGGCAGTACGCAGAACAAATCCTAACATTCTCAAAGCATTACCACTGATCGTCTCTATGTGATCGTGAAATGTTAGGTTGCTTACAAATCTAACACCTAGATCTTTAACATTTGATGTTCTTGTGGCATACGACTCGAACGTTTCGTCAGTCTCTTCTCGGCCGCGATGCCGGCGATAACCGCTGTGTAGCTCTGACTACGTTACAGGTAGCGAGCTATCCGATCAGAAGCGCAACGTTTCTTTATCCATTACGTCTTTGATCGTTAAATTAATAATTAAATAAATAAATAAATAAAAGCATTAATCGTGTAAACTTAAGTTCGCCGTGTTTATTATTATATATAATAAACTTCGGTGTATTCTTCTTCTTCTTCTTCTTCTTGTACTCTATCCGTTTAACGGACGTTGGCTAGCATCGCTTTATTTACCGCGGCTCGGAATAGCTCTACACTAGACTGACAAACCACTGTCTCAGTTTTATTATTTTCTTTCTCTTTCTTCCAGGTCCTCGACTTCCATCGATCATGCCTTGTTTAAAAAGGTAAAGTTTGTAAGTTTGGATGTAGGAGGAAAGCTCGGATAATACTCATCCGATTTCAATAATACTTTAACCAATATTTGGATATTTCAAGGTAGAGTTGACTATTAAAATAAAAGAGCTTTTCGTGGAGACCAATTTTAAGCAACGTAAGTCAAAGAAAAAACAGCCGAGCGAATGCGTTTCTTACGAACGCTGCCTTAACAGTAAGAGATATATGAATGCTTTCTATAGAAAAGGTGTAGAACTTAAAAAGGCCCGTAAAAAAACCGGCAACGACGTATATCTGTATGTTAAAATTAGCACACAAATGGATATAATAATACAATAAATTTGCTAATCTTCTGGGAAATTTCATCTAGATAAAAATTGCCTTTTACACAACATTGCTTGGACAAGTAGTTTAGATTTTACGACTGTATCATCATAAGGCCACGAGTACGATACGAGCAGCGAGCGGTAGAGAGTCAGAGCGTCAATGCGCCAGAGTAGTGAGGGGTTTCGTCCATGATATAATTAAGCTCGCCACTCTGGCGTCGATGCGCCCCTCACTACTCTGGCGCATTGGCGCTCTGGCGCTCGCCGCTCGTATTGTACCCGAGGCCTTATTCTGTTCATCACAGTTTTTGGTGATTTCTGAATAAAATATGTATCCAAAGCAAAAACATGATAAAACATATAAATTTTAAAAATTCTAAGAATCCACCGTCGGCCCTTCTCACTTTCAACCGCTGGGATTTTTCATATATTTCTCTTTAGGGACATAAAAACACATTTTTTTGATGTTTTTCGCCGCGCGCGCGGTTCCGGCGACTGTAGACGCGGTTTCAATAGGAAATTCGTGTCGAGTACGAGGTTCGATTGAAGGATAGAGCGACCGTCTTTTCCGCGTTTTTAAATTTTTTAACTCCACCTCTTTTTTTGCTACTCGGCGCTCGCCTGGGTGCAGCTTTTGTATTACAAATTATCGCTTTGAAAGGCATGATCAAGCGGTGGTAATTTTTTTAGCGCGGTTTTTTGGCGTTTTTTTTACTTTCGCCCGCTGCTCGGCGACGGGGAGGCCTATATTTATCTTTCACACCACACTCGATAAAAAAAGAGTGCCGCTAACGAGTCTATTAAAAATTATCGTTTTGAAGTGAAACCTTTTCGCGTGACCGCCTATTTCACTATTCCAGCCGTAGCTTCGCGACGGTGAAGCCCATATTGATTGTAAAAAGCACGTTTTGTAGTACCTAACTGTACGCACGTTTATTCATTTTTAGATTTTTTCCATCTTTTTTTTTGACAAGTTTAAAGCGAAAACCAATACTTAAAATTTAAAATCGCTCACGTTTAATTTAATAATTCGGTCAAAAATTTTTACACAGGCACGCAAGTGGCTTCAGCGTATAGCGCTTGACGGTGCGAAGCTTTTGTGGTAAAAAATTTTGCTTCAAAAGGCATGGCCGAGCAGAGGCAATGTATTTAGTGCGCGTTTTCGGCGTTTTTTAATTATCGTACGCTGCTTGGCGACGGGGAGGCTTACATTCATCATTTGCATTTAAATTAAATGAGGGAGCTTACCGCCTTCTTCCAGCCGCACGGGATGGTGCATGCTGGTGGCGCCACCGTCGTGGGGGCTGGTGGCGCGGCGGCTTGCAGGGTGCACAGGAACCTGCCACCCGGGCTCGAGGATGGGACGATCAGACCTGACACAACAATGAAAATGGCACAATTATTAATTGAACCACGGCGCCTCGATAATCCGTACCTCGGTAACACGAATATTCGGTTAGCGTGAAGATGTAAAAATGTGGTATGAAAAAAATTTATACAGTAAAACCCAGTCAATTTGAACCCCGATAACTCTAAATTCCTCACGTTTAATTAAAATTTAGTTTTACTGTTTGATCATTTTAGTGTATGTTTTTTTTATGAATTAGATGCTTGCCAGAGCCGACCAACGGGAGTGGGGGTAGGGTACCTTTGTAAATGCCATCCCCTTGGTCGGCTCTTATGGGGGTGGGTTACACTATAATAAAGTTAGCTAGCTTCTGCCTCCGGAACTTTATCATCTCTGCGATTTTTTTCTCATCTGTATGGCTCGTGCCCCGCTTATGACGACCCACGCCTGTTGTCTATAGTCTTTGTCCATCGTGTGTGTGATAAAGTGACAAGACAACACCACGGCTATTAAATTTTATTTCATTTTAAAATCTCTTAAAAAAACAACGTATTGTCCGAATCAATACTCAAATGGTTTAAAGGTTAGGGTACGCTTTAAAGTGTTGTTTTTACTGCAAATTACGCTTTTAAAGCGTACTTTAATCTTTAAATCACTCAGTATTAACTCCGTCCGAGCAGTAATGTCCGAGCATCAGGCACCAAGGTCCCTGCTGAACCAAGGCCAAGGGCGAAGGAGCTTAAGAAGGCCAAAATTAAGATGGAGTGACAACGTCCTCAAAGATATATCTGCCTTAGAGCTTCGAAACTGGAGAGAGCTGGCACCAGACCGAGATGAGTGGAGGAAAATTATTGAGGAGGCCAAGACCCACCAAGGGTTGTAGTGCCAAGAATGATGATGATGATTAACTCTGTATTCGGGCTTATGTCTTAAAAGTTTGCTACAGGCGCCGCGCTGGTTCAATCTGGCACTGATTTGAGCCTAGAAATTGGAGTGAAGTCCTTACCTGGAGATGTCAAAGACTGACAATAAGTTGTTCGGCTGATTATAATAATGATGAAGCTATTTCACCACGTATATGGTTGTTATCTTGATCAAGTTTATTACTATTTGACTTAAAAATAAGTCAGTGTTTATACTTATCCTTGTGCAACTTTTAAGATGTCAAGTACACTAATCTTAAGTGTATACCAACAAAAAATGTTGCGATGTAAAAAAAAACTTGCGTCCTTGTGGAGATAACGAACTGCTGGATTATCTTATATTTGTGGGCAATTGTCGCCGAATGTACTATTCTTCTAAATATTTACTGAATTCAATCTCGTTTCAACGAATGTATGTCACAGATAACATTTTATTTCATCTCAAGATGTTCGTCCGGAAACGCGAGCGAGAATCAGAGACAACGGGCACTATTTCTCACAGCTTCTCTTTCATTTTGTATTTTATATGAATATATTTTTGTATGAAAATATCTTCTTCTTCTCCTTCAACTTGATTTAGACTGAAGAGTCTGTTTGTGCAGGAGTTTCCTCTTGTGATGCTAAATTCCAGCTATCTCTCCATCGCTTCGGGGGTCTGCCAGGTGGGCGCGGTCCATCTGGTACACCATGCAGAGCTATGTAGGATAATCTGGTTGTCCTCATTCTCTGTAAGTGTTGGTACCAGTTTCGTCGGCGCTGTCGCTTCCATCTGACCACATCTTGAGCCTCGCAGACCTCCAGGAATGCTGTATTCCTCACACGATCATGCAGTCTTCCCAGCAATAGCACGCAGAGTTCTCATTTCAGTTGTTCTTAGCGTGCTCTTTGTCTTGACAGTGTCCGCCCTCGCTTCAATACCATATGTGAAGACTACACGGGAAAAACAATGAATGTTGAGAAATGCTTATTTAGAGACAAACAGTTTTTTGTAGTTTCAAAGTCCATATTTTTTTCATTAATGCTCTTTTTATATAAATATTGAATCAACTTATTACTATATAAACATATCCTATGTATGTACGTATATTAAATGTATGTATGTACTGTCAAATTTACAACGATGTTTTTTGACGTTCGGTGGGCGGTTATTCCTGTTTCTTGCATTGGATAAACAGATATAAATTTATCTATTACAGCGGACCACGATGGTTTTACATGATACTGATTTTTTCTATAAAATAATACCCCAAAAAGTCAACATACAAATTCAATTCAATTCAATTCAATTTATTTCACGATAATACGTACATGACAAACAAAATGTTTAAGGCATACATATTAGGAAGTATATATCAAAAATGAAAGTATTTAATAAATTAAAAATAACATAAAATCTGGTCAAAGGTGTAGGAGAATCCCGCTTCGGAAAACCCCCTCAGACACATGGAATATATCAATACCCATATAGCAATTCGACATTTTGTTCCGCATAGCTGTGGCTCTTCCAACAGGCATAACCTGGCATAGGTGGTCCCGCATATTGGAAGTGAAACATATCTATGCGCCTGATGTCTAGTGTAATTATCAGGAACATACAAACCAATGCTCTGCATAATTTCAGGATTATCGATCATACCGCGCAACAATCGATAAAAATGTGTAATCAAATACACATTCCTTCTAGTCTCTAAACTATTGTAGCCAAGCATACCCTGGAGAAACTCGGTTGGGTAAAGCCAAGGATAATGCCCAACAACCAAACAAACAACCAAATATAACCGTAAGGATGTGTGACAGGACAATCGACCAAGATCGGAATTGAGGAAGCGTGCTCCGAAGTACGGTTGGTGTATAAATGCAACTTACCGATAGCAATGCTGTTTGAGGTAGAGTACAAGTCCAGAGATCCCGTTCCGCAATATTTTTCAGCACCCGTCAAGGAAGAGTCTCCCGTCTTGGACACCAGGAGTCTATCTTCGACGCATCCCGTCGACTGAAGCATCATCATTATCAATTAATTTTTATTTATTTATGTATATAAAAATTATTTATTATTGGTGCAATTGGTGTCAAAATCGTGGAGATTGTTCATAATGTTTTCTCTGCTTGAGTTTAATCCCAACAAATTTAATTTATAATAATAATTTCGAATGTCCATCCGTAACCGTAACTAGAAACCTGATCACATTCCGTTTTAAAAATTAGTATATATGATTTCAAAATTGTATTTTTAAATAAAATGAAAACATTGACTTTATTCTTTTTTAATAAAATATTTAGATTTTTTTTTAAATATTCCAGTTTAGTGAAAATTAAAACTTAATTAGTGTATATTATAGATATCTCACAGAGACGAAACTGTATTAATTATGGGAAAGTAGGTATAGAAGTCATTTTGGGTGTAACAGGACTTATGACCTGTCTTTTTATGGTTGGCTTAAGTGATCACTTTACACAATTGTAACATTCGCCATTTCCACCCATGATAGAATATACCATGCTTATTCATTTTTTGGAAGTTGTATATATGTTCAAATTGCGTGAAAAGCTTTCATATATGAGTTGTAAGCGCCTTTTCCATGCGGCCTGTACAAAGCCATTTTCATTCCCCTAAATCCCCACAGATGTCGCTAATGAGAAAATCTACATTGATTACGGAATTTTGGGAGCAATATACTTTATTGTGTGTAATGAAATTCATCCGAATACTTGCATTACACTAGGATACGCCAGGAAATATTATTTCCAATTTTTGTTAAATTCCTTTTTTACCAGTATTTACAATTCAGATCCAGATCCAAAATTAAAACTATTCTGTGTAACCATTATCCATCCAGGCCAATCCTAGTATACGGCCACGAGCCCTGGATCTTGACCTAAAGAACCCGCTCAAGGCTACAGGCCGTTGAGATGGGATTTCTACGAGGAATAGTAGGAGTTACGCCGGCAGATAGACTGCCAAAGCGGATATTCCAGGCAAGGCTAGAAGGCAGAAGACTAAGGGGCCGTCCTAGGAGGAGCTGGCGGAAACGGTTGGACGACTGCTACGAAGCGAGGTTGCAACTAAATTGGGCTGACGCGGAGAGCGAAGCCCGAGATAGGAAGAGTCGGAACCTCCTATGTGGCGCAGGGACCTCGACCCTATAGGGTAAGGGGTAGAAGAAGAAGAAGAAGAAGAAGAACTTGTATCCATTACTACATTTAGTTACATCAACGTCCCTTGAACGGATAGGACACTAAAAGAAGAAGAATATGGAGACCATTTCTTTGGATATCAATAATACTCACTGCGGGTAGGCTGACGTCAAAGCAGCTGAGATGACACACCATGTTGGCGGGGCAGGTAGCCTGCCACCTGCAGTTGGACGGTCTCCAGTAGAAGAAGGGGTAGAACCAGGAGTAGACGTAGTACGTTGTACCAACAGCAATCTGGAAATTTTAGTGATCTTAGACATTTTTCAAGCGGAGGTAGTCGAGACTCCCTATAGACTAAGAGCCAGCGACCGCCAGACTAACGTTATAGTATAAAATATTTATCATTTTATTTAACTTGTATTGAAACGAATGAATTTTTCTTCATCGATATATCAATGTAATGACTGTATTGATATTTCAATGTTTTACAAAAAATAAGTCAGAAATATTGAAAAAAATGCAAACTTTGATGTCGTATATCTCCATAACTATTGATATTAGGTTATGATTGCTTGAACATTTTCGACTCATAATCAAGGCAGGAATATAGTCCTGCGAGGTTATTAGTGTTTACCAAATAACCCTGTATATTGTTTAATTTTCGAGCCCGACGCGTGGAGTAGAGTAATTTTTATTATACTCCCTTTCAATGAGAAAGGGAGTATAATAAAAACTTGGTTTTTATGGGTTATTTTTTTTGTATCTTGAATTTCGAATTGACGGAGTTCCGCGTGATTTGAAATGTTTTTTTTCTTTTATGGAGATTCTACTGGACTTTGATCAATATTTGGGACTGTGACGAGCCGCATGCTTTGACAATATTAATTTTTTTATAAAATAATATGATTATTTAGTTTTTTGAGCTGGTACTCTATATTAAGAAATTGAGTACTTACGTTCTGATAATAATCACAGAAGAAATCTTGTCCCACCACCGAAGTGCTGAGAGCAAGGAGAATCAGGAGACAGCCTCCACATTTCGAGAGGTTTGATCCTGAAAATACACGGTTTAATGATCACCAGCCATGGAGTTGGATTCAAAAACATTTGAAGAGGTTAATCACAATAATAGGATTTTTTTACACTTATTCATCTAAACAATCGATTAATTCAAGGCTGAACGTGGAAGTTGGATGGAAGTGTATGCTGGTTCCTTCTAAATTGAAAACATAGTGTTTTGTGCAACTGATGCATATAAAGCTCTTCATATCCAGTTATTTTGATGAGTGTAAAGTATTAACTCACCTATTTTTACCCGGCAGCCTGTAGTATGGGCCAGAAAAAGATAGGCAACCCAACCATTTCTTGTTCCTTATGCTTCCTACTCTCAATCAATATTGATTTCGTTTGGTTAACAAATGAGTGAAAAAGTTTAAAAAAATGTATTACCTTCATTAATTTTAATTAAAGGTAGGCTTGACTTGATTTCATCGGCATCCCATTCGCAATATGTTTGTTCATGTATTATGATTGCTAAAAAATATATTTCATTCGGTAAACAGATGGGTGAAAGTCGACCTTAGCCGGGATTTTAGACTATCCGGATTGGCGAGTCCCTTAATTTTTTTGCTTGTTATTTTAATTTCAATATTGAAGCGTGAATTAATCTAATAACTGTGCAATTCTGTATTCATTTTTATTAATCTGGCTCCTAAGTTGCATGTCTACATGTAGTGTATATTATGTTATCTTTATGCTTATTACTATGAACATTGTGCATTCATATTTTGTACTTAAACTGTAGCATTTCTTGTACATATCTAATTTTTATTCCCACTTAATGGATGATAAGTATGTTCCAATTATCATTTGTCCCTGCGCCTTGGAGGCAGAGAAAAGGTTTTGCAGATGCAGAACACGGGTGGTGAAAGTGTAGGGCTGATATGGGAGCTATTTCTCAAATAATGGCCCTAGGTGTGTGGTGGATCCCTCTTCCCTTCATATCCCCACTGCAAAAAGACTAGAACGTACAATGGTACAAAATCACACACTGTGCTGTACCACTTTTGAAAATGGTGGAAAGCTGTTGAATCATTTAGCGATCTCAACGATCTTTTCAGCGAAGGAACGATTGGCGAAAGAGCATGCAGAGAGCGGTTTGTTCGCTTCAAAGTTGGCGATAGGAAAGGGCTGATCTTAGGATTTTGACGACCCTTCTGGAGGCTATGGAAAGGGATGACAGTTGCACCACCAGGACACGGCTATAAGCTGTCTGTCTCAGTTTGTTTGGCAATTTATTCCATAACTTTGGTCGACCCACTGCGAAAGAGCGGTCACCGAAGTTAGTCTGTGGACGCGATTTACTTCAACTAACCTAATGGAATGCAAAAGTCGGTAACATATTGAGGAGCCATGTTGTGAATAGCTTTGAATGCTGTAAGACACAACTTATATTCGATTTTCTCTGGAAAATTAAGCCAGTGAAGGTTTTGAAGATAGTATGAGACGTTGGTGGTGATTACGCCCCTGAATGATGATTGTACATGATTTGTTTTGAGTTTTTTTTTTGTTTTAGTTACCTAACAATATAATTTAAAAAAAAACGGACAACTTACCAGTCATTTTAGAAGCTTCTCCTCCCTTGCTTCCGGAGATCTTTAATAGTATCGTTACGTGACAGATTCCGTTGAGAGCTCTGCTGGTCTCTGCCGGAAGATCTTCAAGAAGTGATGCTGTCGATTCTCGAAAATGCGTTTTTATTAATTTCCAAGAATAACAGGAAACGCGAAAAGAAAATGTCCGACCACACATGTGGTAAAATTGAATAAATGTCGCAAACAGTTGTTGCTGGTGGTTGATTAAACAGATGGTTCCAGGACCGGATGATTATATCACACATTTAGGGCAGAGCTGGTCCACAATACTTTACAGATAGATTTCTGGCTAGATAATGCATTTTAAATCCGCCATTGTAAAAGAGATCGTAACCCCACAAGTTCATGAACAAAGAATTATTGTATACATCTTTTTTCAATTTAATTTTCGCAAATATTTGGTAACACCCACTTTAGACCCCGCCCCCTCTCACTCTCTCTCCCTCGTAGATTCCTGATTGTTCTGTAGGCAAGTTATTGCGTGCTTGTCTCTGACAAGATTAACACGCATGTGATAAATATTGGTGAAAGTTTAACAATACTGTGGTTTTGGTGTATATTGCAATTGTCGGCACATTCAATATTGACCGAGGAATGGTTTGATGAGAGTTCGATCGGACATGATAATGTTCTTCGCGTCTAATTCAGGTTTTCTTGGCATACAGCGTTCCCCTGGTTTGTCAGGCTCTCTACTCTCCCGACATGGCACCGTGCAATTTTTGGCTTTTCCCCAAGCTAAAAACGCCGCCGAAAGGCACCCAATTTGAATCGGGAGAACATTATGCGGAACACGACGGCCCAGCTGAACCCCGCTCCAAAGGATACGTACCAGGAGTGTTTTCAGCAATAGCGGTACCGCTGGGAGAAGAGTCTGCAATACCAAGGGATCTACTTTGAACGAGATTGGAGTAAGTATAGTGTTTATGAACCTGAAGCCTGAACATGAAGTATTGTGTTTCTGTCGACCAAAGGTTTGATATTTTTTTGAAAACAGCGGTATTTTTTTATTCGTGAAGTTGCTAATTTAAAACATGCTTTAATTAAATTTTAGAATAATAGAATTAAAATAGAGTCGCTCAGATGGTTCGGGCATGTTGAGCGAATGAATGAGAAAATAATGGTAAGAAAGATATATAACGCAAGCGTTGACGGCGCCAAAAAGAGAGGGCGCCCGCGGAAGACGCGGCATGTCCAGATTAATCAGATACTGGAGAATGGTTCTGTTAGAAGCCTCAACCGGCGAGCTGGCATGCGGAGATGTATGAATGTGGATGAGGCGAGAGTTGTATGTCAGGACAGAATAGTGTGGCGCTCTATCCTCTCTGCCTATCCACACGGGGAAACGGCGTGATAAGTAAGTAAAAAGTTGAGAATCCCACACTATTTTTTTATTGCTTTTGAATAATGTGAATTTTTTATAATATACATAATATTATATCATTAATGAGATTGTCGAACAAGTGTGTGTTAGTATTTTTTTGATAAAGACAGATTGTTTTTGTTTTCTTTGATTTTCTTTCCCACAATACTTTCCTTCAAATAAATAGAAGTAAGGAATACCTCCTTCAGCAGCCGTGCTCCTCCTCCTCCTCTAACAACCCGACACTTCTGTTATGGCAGCTAGCACCCCGCGCGGATGTATCTCTACATATGTATGGACCGCGTGCCGGCCCTGTATGGAAATTGATGAATTTAGTCTAATGTTACATAAACATGCTTCGCAATATATTCTTTACATATTAATAACTCCTTAACAGTATCCGGTAGGTCGGAGAGTCTCCAGGAACTATTAATTAATTCGTTTTTTTGTCACATTGTTTACTGTTTAGGGGTATGTATAAATACACGCGATAAATTTATTTTATTATTTAGAGATACGAAGGGT
Organism: Agrypnia vestita; assembly: GCA_016648135.1. NCBI lineage: Eukaryota > Metazoa > Arthropoda > Insecta > Trichoptera > Phryganeidae > Agrypnia > Agrypnia vestita. The sequence goes on along the minus strand of JADDOH010004757.1, from coordinate 90,827 downwards.
ATAAAATTGAATAGTACTGAACAAAACAATGCGTATAAAATGTAATAGAAAGACAAAAATAACAAAAATGTTGAATGACCTAAAATTTGAATCAGTAGGTAAATCGAATAATTAAATATCATGTTTTGGTACAAATATTTAAATTCAGACACGGATTATTGCCCAAATACTTTGATAACGGGATGAAACAACATAAGGACTTTTATTCATACAATACAAAAGATGCCGACAACACAAGACTTCAAAAGAAAAACAATCTCTCTCTCTCTCTCTCTTTCTCTCTCTCTCGAGTTTTCAAAAGCCAGTACCCAAAATGATGTCAATGAGTTATGGAAATCTTTTGTACAGCATAAAGAATCATTCGTAATAGAATATCTCTCCCTCTCTCCTTCGTGATAGAATGACGACTTTTGACAACTAGAGCTTGACACGCAATCAGCGCGCGGCTCATGTTGCGCGATCACACAAGGATTTTTAATATTATTTCCCGTGTTTATTCACGGCTAGTTTTTATCATGATCATATGAATTTATTTAAAGAAACCTTTGGGTAAACCAAAAACGCGGATAACTCACGTCTCTCGGGTGACAAATCCTTGAATAACTTACCCCTGTTTAAACCATAGGTAACACTAAGCCTTTGGGTAACTACATAATTATCTACCGAAACTCTCGAGTATTTAAATCGTTGCGTTAAACTCTCCCTTCTTAACAAATTATTAATCAATTAGAAAAGACATACCTACTGAAAAATCAAATTAACGAAAAAATGTTTGAGCTGCTACCGGGGTTCGAACCAACGGACCTCCGCTCTATGCTGAAATGCCGCGTTATCCAATTTCGCCACGGTGGCTTAATTTTTAATTTATTATTATTATTAGCTCCCTTTTTAATTTATTTGATACCTTACATTACAAATTGACTTAATAATTATTTCATTAATATATCGCATGTGTTAATATTTACCGCTCACCCTTAAAACTCACTTAAGGTCCACATTAAAAATAAACTTCGAAAAGAATCTTCCACACTCACTTGCCTTTTCCAAGCAACATTAACTTGGCAATGAGTACCCTACGTTTGTAAACATATTTAATGTAAGCTTTATAACATTAAATTTAAAATAAACCTTCCATCGATTTTGACATGTTGATAGATTTGTCAAATTTATCAAACAAACCTGTTTTATTTTTTAATTCAAATAGTTTTATTTAATTATATAATTACAGTGTTTTTTAAATATTATACTTTAGATATGCACTTTATTCTATTCAAAGCAAATTAAAATATTGTTGGTCTTTCGAACACATAATCACACCTAGATTCATATATATGACCAAAAATATTATTACATTTATCACTATTTCGAAGACGTTTTCACAAAATGCATCGGGTTACAACTGACCAAATGTCTAATTAGCTGGTCGGCAGAGTTTGTCAGATTGTTGCACTTTCCTGATAACCTAATCGAAAACAAAGTATGAGGAATTGCGCTTCGACTCTTTCTGAACACCTTAATGTACAAATAATGCTATTTACAATTAACCACATATTTAATTTAAGTTATCTTGGCCTGCTCTGAGCGGCGCCAGAAGGTGTGTTTTTTTTTATTAATAATATACAAGATTATTTGGAAAACATTAATAACCCCGCAGGACTGCATTCCTACCTTGATATCAATAGTTATGGAGAAATGCAATATTAAAGTGTGAATTTTTTTCAATATTTCTGACTTATTTTCTGTAAAACGCTGGACATCCTTATAGTAACTTACATCGAATATGAAAAAATTAATTCCCTTTAATATAAGTCAAATTAAATAACAAAAACCCTCCAATTACATTTGGAAAACATTCCCATTATTGATATTAGGTCATGGCTGTTTGAACATTTTCGACTCATAATCAAGAGAGGAATATAGTCCAGCGAGGTTATTAATATTTTCCAAATAACCCTGTATCTGTGGGGTCAAAAGCAAGGGTAGTAATATCCAAAAAAATATAAAAATGTTTTGAAATGCATTCACCGAGGATTACTAATTTAAAATGTACCTACTGAATTCTAGATTTTATGTACCTATATATCCCTTCCAAAATAATGTTTTCTGTAAATGTATAGACAATCGACAAAACTCGAATTTAATACATAATTAATTAGTTATCCTCGATGACTGCATTAATTTTTTTTTGATATTAGGTACCTACTGCTGTTGCTTTTATACCCCACATGTGATGTAATGTATCCCGTCGAAAGCGTTTCTATATTCAAACTATAAGATGTGACGTATCCCGCGAATAAGGTTCTTTTATTCAAACTATAGGTTTATACGCATCCCGCGGATAGCGTTTCATTATTCTAACTATAGGTTTTTGCGTATCCCGTGAATAAAAAATATTTGATATTTGAAATAATTCAGATAAGTAACATGAATGTACAATTTTCAAAAATTTGATTATGTATTGTTGTAAGGAGGAATTGGTGAACGTTGTTTTTTTAATCATCTATCATAAGTCAGCTAATACAGATCTTCAGTAGACTTCCATACATGTATCCCATTTAAATAGCTTCGTCTCTATGAGACTAGCGTTTATCTTATTTAATTAATAATTATATGCATCAATCTAAATAGTTTAAGTGTATCAGAATCGATCCTGAAACCTCCTGTAATATCGTACATAATTTATAAGCCTATATTCTGTTGTTCGGCGTCTGGCTCTGAGGAGATATCAAAAAATAATGTATAAATTTAAATAGTTTACATAATAAATTTATATGAGCAAGGTGTTTTGTATCCGGTTAATTTTAATGTAAATTTTTTGTTTAAAAAAAACTATGGCACTCTGCCTGCCCGAGTAGCCTACATAGTCAATTATTATTAAAAAAAATATATTTTTTTTAAATTAATTAATTTCAAATTATATATTCCTGCAGCAGATCAGAACCATGTTGATTAAATAAAGAAATTAAGCTACATTGTCTGAAAAATATTTTTTTCTGATCTTATTTTTTTAAAACTTGTTAATGGATTATTAAATCTGATTACAGAGATCATAATGGTTTAAGTCGTCGATAAAACAGAGGTTGTAAGACGCTTTAGTCACGTAATTATAAACTTTCTGTGCTCATTTCACTTTTCTCTCGGTTGTGTATCTGTTTTTTAATTTTATTTTATTTCTGTGTTTGGTTTAACTTTGTTTTGATTTCCGAATGGAAATTGTTTTTTTTTCTATTTTTTTGTTTCGAGATTTGATTTCTGCCGGCAGCGATTTTGCGGACTGGCGAGTCCCTTAGGTATTTGTGATGTTCTTTTATTTTCATTTTTCCAATTGGAAGTGTTTGCTGGTTTTCTAAAAGAATCATAATATATTCATATTTTATTTTTGTAACTGATATTTGTGCTTTATTATTTACTGTAATTTTTATGTATTGCTATTTTCTTGAGTATATCGTTTTCATAATGCACTGATATTTGCGCGTTTATATAAAGACAGTGAAGTGGTAAGTGCAGTTTCCTCGCCGCGTCTGCTTTTGCTCCGTCAGCGGCGCAGTGAGGAAACTACTTTAGCATTAAAATAATACCAATCTGGATGGCAAAAGTGTAGAGCCGATACGGGAGCTTTTGCTCGTAGAAAGGTCTTGGGTTTGTGGTGGGTCCCATTTTTTTCACTTCACTGGTCACGTAATCAGAATGGACGACGACAATCCTGTAAAATGCTCACGTTCTCCACACCACAAGGACTAAGAAGACCAGGAAGACCCAAACTACAATGGGTGGACTCTGTCAACACTGATACATCCATATTACAAATAACAAACTGGAAGACAAAAGCAACAGACCCAAAAATGGAGGAGACTTCTGGGTTCAACCAAGGCCCACCCAGGGCTGTCGAGCTTATGATGATGATGATGGATGGCTGATAAGGTTGCCCTGAAGTAAATTCATTGATGATGTATCATGTTCCTGTTAGGTTCGTAAAACATTTGGCAAAAACGTCAATTTGCTCGCATCTGTTTGCTAGTCTAGGAAGCCTTTGCAATGGGGAATTAATTTTATGAAACAGAGTATTACGCACGCTATGCCAATCTGTTTTCATTGCCTGCCGGAAATACAATCTATTTGTCGATTACACAAGATAAGCCAGAAATATAAAAAAATGCAAAATGTCGACATTTCACCCAGTGTAAGAAATATTTTCCATTAAAAATTTAATAAACAAGACTCCCCCGAAGTTATTGCTACTGGCTATTAGACACCTTGTGTGAAACCCTCTAACTGCCTTTTACGTTAACCGTTTTTTGTACCTATTTATTTTATAATCATTGGTTTTCCTCATAAAGAAAATAAAATAAAATGAAATAAAACAAGAACACATTCTAAACCAAATTTTTATTTATTAATAGTATCACTTCATATTACGCATACTATGTAGATGTTCGTAAAGACTAATATTGTGCAAAATTTCGTTACGATCAGTCACAGGGTGTCAAATTATATCTAAAACAAATAAGTAGACAGACAAAAAGATGTTATCTTTGCACTAGTTGAATGTTAGTAACGAAAGCTATTTCGCGTTCATTATTTCAATATCAATGCTAGAATAATTATAGATAATGATATACACTATCATTTTTTTAAGTAAATCCACCAATTTTTGGGCTACTTGTGAAGGTGAGATGGTTTGGAGAAGCTTGTTGTTGGAGTTTGGTCCTTGGAAATTTAGTCGCTATGGATCGCCTCAGTAAAACGGTTTAACAAAAACAACGATTCTTAGGCCTCGGGTACGATACGAGCGGCAAGCGGCAGAGCGTCAGAGCATCAATGCGCCCGAGTAGTGAGAGACGCATTGATGGCAGAGTAGTGGGTTTAGTTATATCGTGGCCAGCGACCCTTACTACTCGGGCGTATTGACGCTTTGACGCTCTGTCGCTTGCCGCTCGTATCGTACCCGAGGCCTTATTGGTGGTGGTGGTGGTGGTGATGTGATGGTTCGGCAGCTGTTTCGCGCTCACTACCGATTACTCGGTGTGGATCAATGTCTGAGTGCTAATTTAATAAAATTTGAGTTTGAGAAGCTCCATTCAATTGAAAATAGGAACAGGTTCTTCTGTGGTGACAGATCTCATGTCTGTGGGATGTGGAGAAAGGAAGGGATTTTATGAAGACCAATGGGGTAAAAATATGGGAGAATCCAGGTATCCTCTTCTTCGTCTTAAATGGCCTCACTGGACTTGGAAGCCTGTGACCGCACTTACAACAGAGCGCCACCCGTCCCTTGACAAAGTCTTAGTTGTCCAGTCTGCAAGTCACTTCCCTAGCTCATGCCTGACTGTGTTGACATTATCTATCCATCTCTGTCTTGGTTTTCCCCTCAGTTTCTATCCTGTTGATTCGTTTATGAAAACGTATGCGTATTACGAACTCCTGTTATAAAAATAAATAAATAGTACCACTTTGATCTGCAACAAATTGCCAAAAAAAAGAATCCTTATTCTAAACCACAATAATAATTAGTGGTATATTTGGTGTAGTTCTTGGTGTAGTTGCCAGCGATGTCGTTAAATTAAAATGTAGCTTAATTTCTGCAATATTCGGTGCCGGGTGTGTTTTGCGTAATCCAGTCCAGGTACTTGGTCACTCTGGAGTTCAGCCCTGGCCTATCCGTGGCGCATCCATACCCCCCCATGATGATCCCCAGGAGGTAGACTCTTCCTGACGAAGGATCCTGCCACACCAGTGGACCACCAGAGTCGTGCTGGAAAAAATATCAGATGAGCAAATGTCCAGAATTACAGATATTAACTACATTTCACAAAGAGATCGGCATAGCGTACGCATTACTCTGTTCCATAAAGTTAATTCCCCGCTGCAAAGGCTTCCTAAACTAGCAAACAGTTAAGAGCAAATTGCAACTAACTTTATAATATTCAATCATATTTTAAAAGGTGTATTAAAAAATTACTTGTATTCGTCAGATTGGGCTTAAATAAGTGGACTGTATTGTCAGTTGTTGATGGGGTTAGAATAACTATTTTTTTATTATATTATGCTTTTCTAAGCTTATGCTATTGCTTTCAACTTTATATTATCTTATTTTTTGTATTTTTTTATACTATGCTTCCTTTTAGCTTCTTCTATTGCTGTGTACTTCCTTTTTACTTTATATTATATTTATCTTTTAGTATTGTGCAATGCTATATGTAGATATTATTTTCTAAGTCAGTATCTGATTTTCTGATTAAGATAAATGTCGATAATTATGCAATAAACAACGAAGACATTTAAAAAATCGCAAGTATACATATAGACACAATGTTTTTAACAAATTTCAAACGACCGCTCCGCCCATGAAGACCGAGTGACCAATTAAATCGCTTAGAGGCATCAATACACCGACACATCACAGTAACCCAATTGCATCATTACGTGAAATGTGGTCCAGGGAGGATGTGAGAACCAACCTGACAAGCATCCTTGCCGGTGTTGAAGGTGCACATGGTCCTGTCTGTGACCACCGTCCCGAGCTGGCGGATACAGCTCGCCTGGTCCACCACTTTGAGGTCTACCTTCTGGAGGTAGTCAGAGTCGGGGCCTGCGAAGGATTCTGTCCCCCAACCTAGAGTTAGAAATTTCATTGAATTGAAGCATAATGTGAATGAATATGTATACCTCGGTGTTACTATTGATACTTTCCTTTAATGGAAGCCCAGATATTTAAATTCTGAAATATGTATATATGTAAAATATTAAGAAACATTAATTGGGATGTGTTGTGTTCCGATACAAATCGTGACAACTACATATCAAACATTAGCGGAATCGTTAATAAGATGCGGACTAATTATCTGGGGTCTATCTTGTATTGTTGTCTTAAAAATACAAGGTATTCAAAATTCGGCAATGAAATTGATAAATAAATCATTTTTATATACTACTTAAGATATATTTATATCAAAACGTTTTAAAAAGTGGAGATCTGCCTATAAACGACGCCTATTAATGCCAACTTGAAGACAATTTGTATAATAATCGATTGCTACATAAACATGATACCACATTTGCGACAAAGGACTGTTCATACCGAAAGTAACTAATAAATAATATGGTCAAAAGTCATTAAAATAAAATATGATATCGAAAATATTTAAATGAAATTCCACGCAATTATTAATAAAGGTCTAAAAGAAAAATGAATGGAATCTATTCTAATATATAAAGAGGTAAAGTTTGTATGTTTGGATGAAGGAGGTAATCTCCGAAACTACTCATCCGATTTCAAAAATTCTTTCACCAATATTTAGAATGGACCCTCAGGGTGGAGATAGGTTTTATAATATCCCGTTTAAATAAACTGGCTTTTCGTGGTGACCTATTTTACAAATAAAGTCGGCGAAAAAATGGTCGAGCGATCCGTTTTTATGAACGCTGCCTTAACGGTAAGATATATTTAAAAACTTTCTATAAAGAAGTTGTAGAACTCAAAAAGTTGTATAAAAAAATCCAGGACGATATATATCTATATGTTAAGGTTAATACACAAATTGATAAAATGTGACTAAAAATTACTAAAAATCTACGTGTGCGAAGTCGCGCTAATAAGCTAGTTACTAATATGTAAATAAGAAAGGTTTATACTGATTAAGAGAGGTATTTATTATCTTGGTAATGTTTTTGTTAATTATTGTGATCATTATTTTATCTGCTTCCCTTTTCTTTATGTATGTATAATCATATGTTCCTTTGTTATTTTACCTTTGAAAAAAAACTATTGACAAGCCGGTCTCGCGGAGTGATAGGTTTTTCTTTTGCAAGAAAAAATATATAAATTATCAATTATTTAAATAAATAAATAAAACATACCCAGAGCCTCCACAATGTAGTTGGCGAAAGAGTTGGAGGCTTGTTGGAAGGGCAGACAGGCGGGCCCGACTCTGTCGCTGTAGATGATGTTCACCCTGGTGTATATAAGGCCAATATCGTAGTCGTAACCATTGCTGAAAATAAATAAGCAGTATATGTAGTTCAGCGAGTTCACAAGTTTTCACCTAGCTTCGCTTAACTGCTCTGAAATTTGGAAGAGAGACGTATTCCGGATGACAACACAACAATCATTCGTTAATTTTTAAAAATCAGTTGAATTATTTAAAATGTTGACGCGTTATTTTATCGGACGTGGTACATGCCGGAGACATCTGTCGATGTGGCGATTTCAATGCCATGCGAAATTTTAGGATAACCTTAAAAATTTGTCAATTGTTTAATGTCATGCACAATTCTTGTATGTTGTCACATGGTTTACTTCTCTTCTTCAAAAGAAGAGGATGTGGATAGTTAGGGTAGCATGGGCAGTTGTGAACTGGATTATCAGCCTGATTGCTACAATTAATTTTTTTTTAGATAATGAAATAATTTTTTACTTGCGCAGACACGTTGGATTCTTAAACAGTTTTTAGATAAATACATTAGTAACGAAATGGACTCACTTGTACTGGGGATGCATGATAAATTCTTGCGACTGAATCAAAGTAGATGCGTTTGTCTCAGCTGTAAAAAAATATTCTGATTATAAAAAATATATATTTAAAATTGATGACTTTGTTTACTGTATTCGATACTAACGCATCATCTTTAGTAATGTTACTAATACTAAATTGAAGACTAAAGGACGGCGTGAGGAGTGGGGTGGAGATTAGAGCCCGGTGGGTATGTGGGCGTGGTCACTAGGCGCAGAAGAGGGGACGTAATAGATGGAATTTGAATATTGATTATATTTTTGTTACTATTAATCGCAATAAGTGAAGGCAACAGAGAACTAAAGAAAGAAAACTAGATATTATAGAAAATTCTGCGATTAATATTAGCAAAAATATGATCATTATTCAAAATCCAACGACTCCACGACTTATCTGGCCGACGTATTGCAGTGTCGATCATCACATCAGCCCTGATGATGGACCCTGTAATGAGATACTAAACATTCTCAATACAGTATCTACCTAATTAATTAATTACTTATTTGTATTTCCTCCTAACCCATGTTTTTTATTTGAATGTAGTCAGTTTAACGATTCACATGTTGATGATAGATTCTGATAATCTCGAAACTCGAGTATTAAAATGTAATTAATTAAATGAAAAAATTGTACGAAGAACTATATAGCGTGGCTACAAAACATATAATTTGTCGAAACCGCGTTTTCGACAAACATCAAACGACCGGCTCCACCCATGACGGCCAATCGACCAATATCAAGGCCGAGAGTCATCAATACACAGACGCAGTGTGCGTTTGCACGTGGTAACACACACACACTCAACTGAACCCTTACATACCTCCAGTCTTGATGTTGTGCTCTCCGTAGAGCACCCCGACGTTGCCGACGGCCTGACCTTGCAGACAGTGGGCAGCGGTGAGGACCCAGCGCGTGTGGATGATGGTCGCCCCGCAGTACACTATCGCGAGGGTGAAGTCCACCAGCCCTATCATCATAGGGAACTCGTTCACCTTCGTCTCCACGCCACCGACTATTCTGGTCTGCACAACATTCAAGGGTTAAATGACATGAAGATGAAATAAGGCGCAGAGCCTAGCAACAGTGGATTCTATAATTCGTTCCGCATCCACAAAGTTTGAAAGTATTCGACTTTCGCGCATGCGCACTCAGTTCTGCCTGAAGGTCTTCGAATACTATACACATTCGTTAGCAGCATCCCATATTAAAAAACGACATTAATATATATGGGTATAAATATGTTATTTTCCTTTTTATATTTTTTATTAAATTTTTCATTTTTGGTGCCCATTGCGCGCCTGAGACAGTGACGTGGTGCGGACTCCTCTCCACGCCACACAAGCACCTTTACTTAATCTGCGACATAGCGAGGTAACCCTTTTTAGCATTAAAAAATATCAATCTGGATGGTGAAAGTGTAGGGCCCATTAAAGAGCTTTTGCTCGTAGAATGGTCTTGGGTTTGTGGTGGTTTCCACTTCACTGATGGTGACTAATAATTGAACATAATATTTATAGAGTTTTTTCTTTTTTTTGGTTAGTATGTTACAAACGGATACTATAACGTCGGTAGGTATGGGTAATTTGACAGATCGCGAGGTTTCGCGTAAGCTCATTTTTCTGGCTTTTAATTGGTCGTTACAAAATGTCCTCATTCAGTCGGTAACTGATTCGTAGTTGATGTCGTCATCAATAACCAACGATGACGATATCACTTTTATATAATGGGGTTAATGGTGTCGACATCCTCAGCTCAGCCGAGAGATGAAAGGGGTGTCAACAGAATGACACATGTCAGATTTCCACGGTCGCTATAGCTGTTATTACGATGCTTTAGACAAATAAAGGGAGTGATTCTTTGAGACATGAAAAAGTGTTATTTCAGTCATATCTGTAAGACCAGACACCAAATCACTTTTTACATGTATAGATATATGAATGAAGAGGTCCTTAAACAGTACAATTTTCCAGTTCCCGAAAAAAAAAAAACCGTCACCTTTTTCTTCCAGCCACACGTGCATGGTACAGTGGGGTCTGACGGCTGAGCACTCAGGTTGCAGAGGAAGCGACCTCCAGGGCTGTTGGAGGTGGTGACCAGTCCTGGAATCACACAGAGGAGAATCAGCTCATTTACCAGTCATACAATGCGTCGCGGGATGGTCGGCCTGTTGAGGATCCGTGGTGAGTCTCACTTCGCTGTCACCAGACACGAAGACTCCGTGGAGAACTTTGTGGGCAAAGGGAAGGTAGCTCTGAAGGATTCAGAATTTGCTAGATTATTTGGAAATGCTTATAATATAGCTTATTCGGAAGCTTAGCTTATAAAAAAAATATTCAAGATGCTTAGAATTTTTAGTAAAATTTCTATATTTAGCAATAGCTATAAGGCTCCAAAACTATCCTCGTAAATCTTAACAGGTGTACTTATTTCAAAGAAAACATCATTAAATATTCCAAGTAAAAGGTTTACCTCAGTTTAAACTTATTAGCTTGAGGTAAACCTTTTACTTGGAATATTTAATGATGTTTTCTTTGAAATAAGTAAACCTGTTAAGATTTACGAGGATAATTTTGGAGCCTTATAGCTATTGCTAAATATAGAAATTTTACTAAAAATTCTAAGCATCTTGAATATTTTTTTTTCATGATAGTTTAAAGGATGGAATTATTAAAATTATCAAAGCTGATTCTTAAAATAATGCTGCTGATATTTTAATCAAATCTTTAGGAAAAGTTAAGTTTTTGAAATTTAGAGAAATATCATGCATACAGCATTGAAGTGTTGGTTGACAAATGTAAATGTAAGGAGGCGTGTTGGTTTATTATAAATTCATATTCGTGTCTATGAAAACAATATTTAACACAATAATTTTTCCCACTGAAGCAAGTTTCTGTGAATAAAGTGTCGAATACAAGCTCAAGTGTGTTTCAATTTAAGTTTAACAAAAAATAAATTAAATGAATGACGTCAGATGACACCACGTTGTTTGAATTTATGTTTGACTAGCTGTTCATACTCGGGTTGCACGGGTTAAGGATTAAGCTTAAAATAAATTTGTGAGGGTTAACAAAGTTTCGATTCGAACGGTATAGATTTGCATCGAAAATGTATCAGGGAGAGGGGAAAGGGTAAAAGAATAAGGGGGAAAGGTGACCAATGTTAACCACCGAGTCCTAAAGGATAAGTTTCCAAATATTGATCTGAGTCCGATCAGTCAAACGGTTCAGATTTGCATTGAAAATATATCGGGGGTAAGGGAAGGGGTAAAATATTGGGGAGAAATGCCTATGTTACCCGCCGAGTCCTAAAGAGTAAGTTTCCAAATTTAGAGTACGATCGGTCAAACGGTACAGATTTGCATCGAAAATATGTCAGGGGGAAGGGAAGGGGCAAGAAAATAAGGGGGAAATGTTGCCTATGTTACCCGCCGGGTCCTAAAGCACAAGTATGCAAAATTTGAATCGAATCGGACAAACGGTGTGGATTTGTATAGAGAACAGACAGACAGATATTGAATTTTATAGGTATAGATTTGTGTATTCCTATAGTTTAACAGTCAAAAAATTAAAAAATCCCCAGCGAATACTGACCTATAGAAATCTTGTTGGAAGTGGAGTGAACATCTAGGTTTCCAGTGCCGCAGTACTTGTCAGCTCCCGTGAGCGAGGGGTCTCCCGTCTTGGACACCAGCAGCCTGTCTCCGGTGCAACCGGAAGTCTGTAAAAAATCCAGGCAGAGTTTGATAAGAAAAAAAAAAATTAAAAAAAAAAAAAGAATATTTGCTTTCCTGGACTGCTTTTTTCGGATCAGGATCGGATCACGGGGACGCACCACCTTCACATTTTCAAAAAATCATTTCTTTGCATTTTTTTTCAATATTTCTGACTAATTTTCTGTAATAGGTTGGACTATGAGTACTGTAACATACATGCGGCCGTATTCTGAAAATAGCGATATTGGGATCTTAAGATTGCTATCCCTACACTTAAAAACGAAAATAAAAATAAAATTAGGTAAACGAAATGTAGGTGTAGGTATTCGTCGGTGTGTTGTGTTCATCGTACTCAAATAAAGAGATTTGTATGTTGTCACATGTCTCTCTCAAATTAAATGCCTTTATTTGAGGTGCGACCCTATAGAAAAGTGATTTCTCAGGTGCCTTTTTATCCAGGCGGCCTGGTCTGACAGCTTCAAACGGATTACCGAAGTATCTATCGCAAACTTAACCTCACAATTCTCATGTTTCGATTAAAATCACATGAAACAAGTACTAATGCTGTATTTAAAGCTTATACAAAAAATATAATTTCATATGCACTTATTAACTTCTTCTCCCAAAATACGCTTTAATATCAATTAATACAAGTCAAATAAAATAACAAAAACCTTACAAAAAATGTTTTTCAAATTTCTGCAAGGTCATTAATTTATTTGATTTGTATCAAAGCGAATGAATTTTTGATATTTGATATACAGGGTGTAACAGAGCTATTCCACAGTACTTTAAAGATGGATTCTTGCTTTTTGTTTGATTTTGAGATGAGAATTTTCAAGCAACTATAACCTAATGTCAAATTATGCATTTTTTTCAATATATCTTACTTTTCTGCGAAAATTTTAACGATCGTTACAGTAATTTATATCGATTATGTCAATACAGGTCAAACAAAATGATGAAAACCTTACAAAAAATCATATTTTCAATTTCTGCAATAATAGGCATAGATGTTTTCTTCTTAAAAAACCTAAGTATATCTTTAGTAGTACTTTCAGATGAGTTGTTTATTAATTTAATTGCCGAATTAAAAAAAAAAAAAAATTGTTTTATTCTACAAGATTTTATTGTAATATTAAATTCAACTTACGTAAGGGAGCTCCACGGTGCATTCGATACTGCACTGGGTCTTAGCGGGACAAGTGGCCTGCCAGCGACACACCGTTCCAGGGTTGTAGGAGTTGGGGTAGTTATTGGAGTACACGTAGTAGGTCTGACCTGACACCACCTGCACGAGTAAAAAAATCATTACTAAAAACTATTTACTCAGTTGACGTTTGTGGACAAAGCATAGATATAAAGGAGATAACACCTAAATCAAAAAAAAATATTTAAAAACATTCTTTCACTGCGTACGTTTTGATTTTTATCGAAAATTATTAATTTGAATCGAAAAACGACCAAATCATGACGAAAATGATATAATAATGTATACTCATCCAACTTTACGTAAATGTTAAAAGTTTCAGAGCTCTAGCTAGTCGGGAAGTTGGTGAAAAATCAATTACAAGATTCCTTCATAACTAATAGATAAAAAGATGTAAAAAGTATAGAAACTGTCATAGGTAACCGCAAAATAACAATAACGTAATTCCTTATTCTTTCCCTGTATTATCGTGCTGAGGTGTGTCATTTGGATAGAGATAGATATCTCAACAAACTGGAATGCCTTCAAAACATACATATGTATCCGTTTCATCTTCCACCTCAAAAAAAAAATCACATCCCTTCTTTCCGCAATCTTTTCCATTGGCCTACTTCATGACGACGTCATAACATTCACGTTTCATCTCTACTTTACATTGTTCTTTCCAATTCTTACTCACCTCGGTATTCGAAATCTAAATTCAACTTTCTATCTAATCTTGGAGAATCACTCCATTCAGCTGATAGTACTTCACTTCCATCCTCATTCATAATACTGAATTATTCAGAACTTTATTGGAAGAGCGGTCGGATAGGCTGGTAGAATAAATGAACAGATATCATATTGTGGGGGCAATTCTTGCTTAGCAGTTATACCAGTACGGAAATTCCGCCTTACCTAGGAGCGTTGACTATTTGTTATTGCGGGGTAATGTCCGCATAGCGTCAGCAATTTAAAAAAAATCGTCCAATTGTTTCCATCGTCTGGATTTACTACCTAATTACTTCTAGTCGTGAACCAGACGGTTCACGACTAGAAGTAATTATACTAATTGTACTCATCTCGGTATCGTGCGGCTGGTTTTGTCGCTGTAACGTCGTATACCAGAAATATATTTCAATTTTTACACTAAAATCTCTGCTTGGTTGGAAGGGATTGCCAACTGGTAATGTGTATTCAAAATGTAAATAAATAAATAAAAAAATAAAATATGCACACAGCTACTTACATTTTGATAATAATCGCAGTTTGGATCCTGTGCACCAACTTCTTCGTGATCCTTCAGCAGCAATACTAAAATCACCAGAAAAGTCTTCAGCCGACTCGGGTCTGAAATAATTAATAAATTTATAGGGAGTTAACAAAGTAATCAAAGCTATTTCATAACTTTAACCCGCTTATATGCATAGGGTGTTTTTTTAGAGTTTACTTAAAATGAAATAAAACACATACAAATCGTGGTAAGGGCCTTTACTGGAAAGATAATTTTAAGCCATTAGTGTTTATTATAAATGTAGGGTATTTTTAGAGATTTTTTCGAATTGGCAACGCTTTTTCCAGCGACAGCCAATTAGACAGCTGACAGCTAATTTGTGTTTTATTTGCCAATTCACAATGGTTAGACTTATGCCAGAACAAACGGCAAACTGTAAACTTGCAAACTGTAATTTTTTTCGAAAATAGTGGTATAATCATATTTAACCTAAATATAATAATTTCGTTGTCTATCCGTAACTTGCTGGAATGAAGCTGGAGTTACAATTTAATTAATTAGAGTATAACACGCAATCAGTTCTTTCAAGGTGAGGTCACAATTAATCTGTGCGATTTACTCAAGCCTGGGTGTTTTGTGATGTGTTTCGCTTCTGTAATGGGCCTATTGGTCTGTTGAAGCGAAAAAAAACATGCAACTGTCGCCCTCCAAATTATGTGATTTTTCACGGGCATATAGTTTCAACAATAATGGAATAGATGGAGTGACAACGTCCTCAAAGACATCTCAGCCTTGGAGCTTCTGAACTGGATAGAGCTGGCACTAAACCGAGATGAGTGGAGGAAGACTCTCGAGGAGGCCAAGACCCATCAAGGGTTGTAGTGCCAAGAGTGATGATGATGATGATGATATATAAAATGGTTTTGTTTTTTGTTTAAATGATGTTTGAAAAATATTTATGTACTTAATTGTCGATGTTTGAAAATCGACAATATTACAATTCTTACAAATATTTTTGTTTGATTTATTCTCTTAAATTAAGATGACGGGCTCGGTAAGATATCCCAAAAGATCAAAGAATACACTGCACAAAGACAATCAATCTTTTCAATTTTCAATATTTTCAATCAATTTTTTCTCGTTATCGTCGTTCATGAAAGTTTGGTTCAATAATTCGATGTAAGTGAGCCCCGATATTAGTCACGTCGATAAACAACAAAATATCTTTTCGACCACGCGTATAAATTGATTTTCTTTTCTTTAAAGCTAGTACCATGGTCATTACCACGATTTTTATGTGTTTTATTTCATGTTAAGATTTTATACCTCTGAAAAAAAAACATCTGAGGGTCGAAGGCTGCGTCTGCCTCAGTCCGGTCCTGCCTCTTACAAAAGGCTCGTTGGTATTTAAAGATAAGTGAGTTCTTGTTTTAACTGTCCCATGTTTAACTGAATGTTTTCTTTACATTTAATTACATGTTAATTACGGAAAAACTTAAACAAACTCTTCTCTGCATTGCTTCATCTGCATAAGAATGACAATTGTGTCTAAACTAATATGGATACTACGGTATTATTGTTTACATCGACCGTGAAAAGACAAGACCTTCATTACAAAAACACATTTATATGAATGATGCACAAATACGATTTAATAATAAAAGTAGACGAATTGACGCACTTCTGTGAACAAAGTTGAAAATCACACGTAAAGAAATTAAATTGAGGTGAATTTGGCAGCCTTTTTTTTTTAATAAAAGATGTTCCGTTTATTTATTTTTAACATGGAATGAAATCATGGTCACTCACTTTAAACAATACCAGTTATCTCCTGACATTTTGGTTCGAAACTAGGGACGGTATTTTAATCGGTTATAGTATTTTAATCACATTAACCGTTATTTGTGGTTTGTATCTGATTGTATTGTAACGAAATGGCAAAAGATATTTCAGAATCCCTAGCAAAATGTCACAATCGAAGGATCGAGAACGGCCTATAGCAATCTGGGATGACATATAACATTCGGGATACGCCTGAAACAACCGAAAAGCCACGAGAGCCTTCTCCTAATCACTAGAGTAATCTACAAAGTTAGAAAATACCAGCATTTTGATATAATAGCGCGACCGCCGCGTAGTTTTCGAGTGTTGACAGTTCGTTCGGTGCGAAGTCGGCCGCGAGCCGCGGGGCGACGGCCAGGGTGGCCAGTCGTGAGATAATCGAAGCGATAAATAAAGCGAAATAATCGAGCGAAGTACTTAAGTGGCGTAATAAACCAGAGCGACTTGTATGTGCGAGAAGTAAATATTCCACGAGCAATAATAAAGCATTCATTTACGAGTGATATAGTCTAATTTAAAAGAATAGCTTTAAGTTTAATTTGTGTTAAGTAACTTTGTACATTGAACAATTGATTTATCACTTGTAAATAAATCCGCTAGTTAAAGTGTTTTCATTTGTCTTCGCGGGGCCCCGACACGTGACAGTATCGATGATTGGTAATTGAATTTTTACACTTTGACCATCGGCACTAGGCAACAGTTAAACCTCAATTCGCAATCATCCGTACATCAGATACACATAACAGTATCATGTGTTGGTCAAACGGTTAAAATAACGGTTTGAACATCACTATTCATTACGTAATAATTATTCATACACAAATAATTATTAGTTGAGAATAAAAAAACTAGCCCGTAACCAAGTTTTTATTATACTGCATTTCTCATTAAAACAGGTTTCGCGCCTACTGCACGCGTCGGGCTCCTTACTCATTTGTATAGATTCCAATTTGAAAAAACATTAAAATTTCGAAAAATCCAAAATCATACTATAATTATTAAATTTTTTAAACGAAAATTTGTTAGATCATTTTTATAGTCGCCACGAGTCTGCCTGCAAAGTTTCAGGTCGATTGGATCACGGGAAAAGGGTTAAAAATCGATCCAAAGTTTTTTCGGCAGACAACAGACAAGCAGATGCTACGAAAAAGAAAGGGAGTAAAAAGTGAGAAACGAAATATGAAAATAATAAACACACAATAATACAAATAACTTTTAAAGCAACACTCTCCTAAACATCGCATTCTTGATAGTATTTGAGCTCAAATTGAATATATCCATACTTGTGCGATTCGCTAGCTCGTTACAAAACCTACTTGCTCGTAAAACTCGACTTATTCGGTTGTTCCTTTCGCCCGCAGATATAATCGAGTTTTCTACCGATTCCTGAAATGTTCTAAAATGATTAAAATCAATCGGAAATTCTCAATTATGCGCTTTTCCTATCGAATTCAGAATCTCGTGAAAGTATTGTTTAATGTGTGCGGCGTCCGTCAATGGATGGATGGCGCTGTGTAGTGTCTGAGTCATTGGGATGAGAAAGAAGAATTTCAATGGTCCTTTCAAGATCTCAACCGAATTCGGCAATTTACAGATGTTTTGTTTTGTTGATAAGGTACCTACAATCTATGCTATCTCCTTAATCTTTCGTGGTAATCTAAATGATTGTTTTATCATTATTTAAATGTTTTCGCTTATAAATAAACGTTGTCGCTCGTGGTATAAAATATTCAGGTGTGATAAAAAATCCATAAACCGTTATCAAAGCATAAAATTATTCAACCAACTTCACAATAACACAATTGTTTATACCTCGAATATTCACTTAAACAGTTGAATTAGTTTATTGACATCATAAATGCCTTTCATTGGCGTCATAAATCTTGTCAGTGTCTAACTGGGTTATCTACTTCAATCCCGTGAAGGTTTCTAACCCGTTGTCATTCCGGTGTCGCGACAATTGCGCGCAGACAACTGCGCACCGACAATAAAGCGTAACCAAAAAGTAAATGAGGACTAACTCCCATGTACAATAAGCCCTCCTTTATCGCGGTTAGATTTATTATTTAATTAATTTTTAATTAATAATTATAATTAGTCAAATTTGCACGGCGGATTCCCAAAGGGAAAACTTGCTTGGAAAGAATCTGGAACGTTATGGGAAGTCATTTATATAGCAACCAGACGCCTATGCTAAAAACTTCAATCAATTATACTTTATACGAAACTCACCCTTCCAAAATGTATGGCATATCAGGGCGCCGCGCCGCCCGACAAGGTCGAATTTCGGTTGCAAGGCGAAAGTACATCCGATTCCACCAGATGAGTGACTCACCGCATTTGCGAACGTTTCGAGAAATATTTCAAAACTATGGGTGGAGACTTTATAAAAGTGGTAAAATATAAAACTATTCTGGAGCGGCAGGGACCGAGCATTTGTACGGGCGATGAAAAAAAGTATTTTCATACTTAAGAAATTTAAAAAATATAACTTATACAAAAAGTCATTTGAAATAAGTCGCGATAGAGTGAATCCGCGAAAGTTGAAGCGCGAAGTGGCGAGGGAATACTGTATTTCATTTTAGAGTGTTTCACAATGCTGAAAGCTGAAGTAAACAATAAATACATATAATGCTTTTAAAGAAAAATATAAAAAAAAACAACACTAACATAATCACAAGAAGAAAAGATGAAATAAGATTATCTTTTAGAAAGAAAACACGATCGCAACATTTAATCATACACAGAAGAATAAAGATGAACAGTTAACTTATAACTCAAATAAAATGATAAAAAAAAACCTTGTTAAAAATATTTTTAATTTTTATTATTTTTAAGGTTTTTATCTCTTTATTCAACTTGTATTAAAGAGAGTGAATTTATTATAATCGATATAAGTAACTGTAATGATAACTCAACTTTTTTAAAAAAAAAGTCAGAAGTTTGAAGAAAAAAAATGCAAACTTTTATACTGCATATCTCTATAACTCCATGAATTGCGGCCCTCGTAGCCCTATGGGCATAAAACTGGCTTCTCACACACTTCCGGGTTCGATTCCCGGTGAGGTCACAATTAATCTACGTGATTTACTCAAGCATGTGTACCTTTGTGACATACTGTATATAATTCTGTTTATATTAGTGAGTATAATTTTTTGTATTGCTTAAAAAATATAAATAAATATCAGTGGACTTTGGGTCGGGTTAACTTAATTTTGATTCGGTTAAAAATCCATATTTTTATTATTATTTTAAATTGTGTAGTTTTTTCTGCCTGCTATTGTCGGCGCGCAGTTGTCGGGATGCCAGCATTTCAGTTTTTTTTTTTTGATAAACTAGATTACCATCATTAATTAAAATATATTATAGACGTCTCATAGAGACGAAGCTATTACTATGGGAAAGTAGGTAAGGATATCTTTTTTGGGTGTTTATAGGACTTAAGACCTGTCTAAAGGCTGGCTTAAGTGATCACTTTACACAAGTGCCACTTTTGAAAGTCCACTATACACTTTTGAAAAATTTCAATATACTAAAAATATCCTGTATTATCTATTTTGGCCGATCTGTGAATGCAGCGGCGAAAAGAAAAGGAAGAAAACAGGACACAGTAAATCCTGGTTTGGACTTTTATCGATCGGATCGAAACAACATCGATTTAATTTTCTAAGACAAAATAGACGGGATGTACTTATTTATGTACATGTCAAATTTATATGGAAAATGTCGAAAAAGACGTCAAATGAAGACTCCTCGGGAAAAACAATGAATGTCAAGAAATGTTTATTTAGAGAAAAACAAAATGGGGCTCGAACCACCGACTACCAGATCACTAGGCAAGCGTCATGACCACTTTAACAACAAGCTACGAGAAAAAGTGGTGAATACCGCTCGGTTTGCCAGACGATCGCCTTATGTACGGCGAATTTCCAAGTACTGACCGCACGCCGCTGGCAGTCACATTGTACACATGTGTTCACACACATATGAAGTTTAATTACTATATTTTTATTGTTTACTTATTAATTCTGTGCCTGTTGTTCTGTCATTAAATTTCTCTACAATAAATATAAAATAAAATAGAATTATCGAAATTGAAAATAATCCCCAATATCAATAATTTCGGATGTCCGTCCGTTACTTCCTATCCAATAGCTGATTTCATTCCGTTTTTAAAATTAGTGTGATTTCAAAATTGTTGTAGAAGTGAATGCAATGCTGGCTGTAGTGTGGTAGATAGAATAAAGAAAGGAGTGCTGAGATGGTTTGGTCATGTGGAACGTATGAACGAGGAAAGGATGGTTAAGAAAATATATGAGGCGAATGTTGAAGGCAACAGGAATAGAGGGCGTCCGCAAAAGACCTGGCACGATCAGGTACTACAAGTATTTGAGGATGGCCCTTTTAAAAGCCGCAACAATCGTAGAACGTGTATGAGAAGATGTATGAATGTGGCCGAAGCAAAAGTGGTGTGCCAGGATAGAAGAGTGTGGCGTTCAATCCTCTCTGCCTACCCCTGCAGGGAAACGGCGTGATGGTTAGTTAGTTAGTTAGTTACTAAACAAAATGAAATCGTTCATTTAGCACTTTTTTTTAATATCAGAATAATCAGAATTAGATTTTCTTTAAAAATATTTAGATTTTTTTCAAATATTAAAACTAGTAAGGGCATTCATTATTTTGTCGCGTATGTCATTGGTATTAATCATTAATAAAAATAAATCATTCTCTACGTAAAAATGTCCATCACTAACGATACCGGATGACTCAGATAATAATGAGTTATAAGAAATAAAAAAAGTATAATTCTCTATTTAGTAATGTCCATCACTAAAGTTATCAAGACGCTACGCTACATGGATAGCGCAGCCTTAACCGGTCGGATGCCGCGCAATTTCGCGCACGATTGCTGTTTTTTAGACACTTTTTGCGACGGTTATATTCATGTTAACATCAACAATAATCGCTAAGAAGTTGCGGTTTCTGGTTTCTCAATATACAGACTTCAATAATTACTTATTCATTAATTATGAAAATAAGTAAAGAAATTTACTGTCAGAAATGTACGCACATGCTTATCGAATAAAACCATGGAAGCAATAACACTAAAGATATTTTATTTCAATATGTTCGTTCTAAATATATCAAAAAATATAATAATACTTAATTTTAACACTTTTTTATTTAAAAATAATACTTTTTTAACAGATAAATAACAATTAATGCGCGATTTTAAGACGACATTTGGAATGATTTTTTGTCCGGTTTGCGCGGCAAATGAGGTTACTTGACAAATATAACTCCTTCATTCATTCAAAAACTTGAGATATAACCGATGATAAGCTTTAAAAATCCAGAAACGCGGGTAAAATAGGCCGAATTCGCATACGCGTCTAGGGAGCGCTGATCCGCGCTCCGGCACCCGACCGGTTAACTGGCGGCCGAAGCACGGGTTGTAGCTAGTTAAATATATTTTTAATAAATCCCTCTACTCACCTTTCATTCTGACAAATAAATTGTAATTCTTTTGACGTCGTTATGTTACGAACGGCTTTAAAAACTCCTCTTATCAGTACGAACCAACACTGTGTGTACGAACGGCTTTGACGAGCGACTGTAGTCTGACTGCTGACAATCGGCGGCTACCCGCGGATATGTACCACTTTTATCAGTTTTTCCATAGTACCTAGACACAACACTTACATATACACCTATACAGGGTTATTTATAAAACATTAATAACCTCGCAGGACTATATTCTTTCCTTGATTATGAGTCGAAAATGTTCAAGCTATTGTGACCTAATATCAATAGTTAAGGAGATATGTGACATCAAAGTTTGCTTTTTTTTTTAATATTTCTAACTTATTTTTTGTAAAACGTTGGACTATCATTACAGTAACTCATATCGATTACGAAAAATTCATTCGTTTCAATACAAGTTAAATAAAATGATAAAAACCCTGAAAAAATTCCGATTGGAACGTTTTCAAATAGAAATATTGGAAAAAAATGCAAACTTTGATGTCCTTAACTATTGATATTAGGTCACAATAGCTTGAACATTTTCGACTCATAATCAAGGAAAGAATATAGTCCCGCGAGGCTATTAATGTTTTACAAATAACCCTGTATACGTTCTTGTTACTGCTAGGATCTAACACGATCGGAAACCGCATGGCGTCACATTGCAATCGCAAGTTGGCTCATTTCAATTAACGCCAATTGGAGCTCAAAATCAACCAAAAATCACATGTAATATCTAAGTAAAAAAAGAGCGAGCCTTACAGTAGTCGCATATGATTTGCAACATTTGACATCTCACAATTAAAAATATCAATTGAGCAGCGACAGAAATTAACATCAAAATTTGAAAAAAGCTAATACCTATAAATTTATTGATTAGTAAATACAGGTAAAGAAAAGGTACGTGCATTTATTTATTACTGAATTTTGCCGCACTAGGTAGGTACCGTATGTCTACATACGCATTTTGTTTAGAAATGGTCAATTGTATGTTTTTATTTATTTTCATAGATGGCGGTAGTGTGCAGCCATACATACTATATGAAAACTTTGAATAAATATTTAAAAATAATCACATAAATTACATAAAATTCGAGAATGTAAATCATTAAGGGTAGTTACTGTTTACATTAATGTAAAAAAATTAAGTATTCATTGAATAGTTTCGAAGATATGAACCAAAATATATCAACGTTACAACAGCCACACGCTTGACACCAGCCACGTAGCATATATACAAAATCAGAAGCGTTAACTGTTGGAAGTGTGCGTCTTCGCTGTGATGGCACTCGCTGGACATTGATTTGTTTATAAACGATAATTTTTTTCCATCGCGCGCGCTAATTGATCAAATGAAATTGCAGCGTCTTATTTCCTGTTATGCATTTCCATCCATTTTCACGAAATCAGTGCCACAGATTGCAGGAAAATGAGAGAAACGATGTTATACAACATCAATAAAAAGAAACATATTTTTATACGCTTTCTTTGCGTAGGTACATTCTTAATCGATTTTTTAACATCCAAATAATAAAGAGGTTTATTATATTGAAGAACACATTTCATTCAGAAGAAAGTTCTGTGAAATTTAAAATCAAATTTATTAATCAATTAAAAAGACATGCAGAAAAATCAAATCACCGAAAAAATATTTATTAATTTTAATTACTTATATCGTCTCTAACTCTGCATTGACGTACACCACTGTATCTTCACCAGGACGGACACAAACTAACCATCCATTGCTTATTCTAGCAAACAAATCAATAAGTAATGGATAGTTGGTTTGCGTAGTTACAGTGATACAATTCACAGTCTGTATTTCTTCACGCAAAAATTGAATAACTTTTACGCCGGCCGCACACTGGATGCGTTTTCGTACGAAATTGAGTAGTACGTATACGTACGAATACGCAAGTACATTCCTGACCTTCGAAGTAGTATTGAACATCGCACACTGTACACGATTTAGTAGTGCGTGTACGCACGTATAGATGCGACGTCCGACACGATCCGGATTTGTTCGGAAATTTTTGCGATTTCGTACGATGGATATTGAACATTTTGTCAATTCGACACATGACCACAAATGTTCGTGTGACCAAAGTGATTCAACTACGCGACCATCAGCGCAGATCATGGCGGAGAATCTCTAAAGAACTAAAAAATACCTGTAAGTTAAATAATTTGGTTTAATGAAAGTGAGGTATAATTATGTACTTCGAACAAAAAAACTTTAAAAAATTTCTCCGATGTTATGAGCTCTCGTTGCACTTCGATTCTCCTCAGCATTTATGAATCTATTAGATAGATAGTTATGAAATTTGTCATTATTTAAGTCTGCCATAATAGAGTTTTCTAGAAGATACAGATTATTCATTTGGCACAAACGTTATTGGAGAAATGCGAAAAGTAACTGAACGTGACCAACGCAAGACGCAATCAATGTGCGCGCTCCATACGTACGAAAATAATCGTACGAGTACTTACGTAATAATTCGTATCCAAAGTGCGGCCGGCCTTATGGCCCGTGTCTGTATATGAGACTTCGATCTCTGAGAGTCGATATAAGTACGAATGTACTGTATATTTTAGACGTCAGTTACATCACTAATTTAGTATTTTTACAGAAAAAGACAAGGAAATCACGTTGCTTTGAGACTCACAGTAGAATTTTTTTACTATTAGAGAAATCTAAATAAAATGGAAAAAACATTTCTAGCACTCCCGCAATAATCAGGAATATTTTGTATTTTGAAAGTAAAGGATACTGTCTGTTATGTTAGAACTTACTACAAACTGTTAAAAATAACGTTCTTTTAATTTTTTAATCTTCTGGTTCTCTGGTTCGTGTTTTCTGGGGTGTTTTGCCGTGTTTTTTGTGAGTTTTTACACAGTATTGCGAGCCAATACTTAACTACAACATCAACACTCACATTAAAACATCAACTCAACGTCAAACAACTATCGAAATCGGTAGACGTAGAGTTACTAGTTAAGTGGTTAATACAAAGTTGTTTAATTAATTAAAATTAATAATTATGTCCAACCACAAAGTTAACGCTATAAACATCAAATTTGCATTTTTATTTCAATATTTCTGACTTATTTTTTGTAAAACGTTAGCTTTCATATCGAATATGAAAAATTCATACCTTCGAATTCCAATTAGAATTTCTGAGTGGTTTTTATCATTTTATGATTTTATTTAACTTGTACTAAAACGAATGAGTTTTTCGTATTCGATATAAGTTATTCGGCCCGATTCTGAAAATACTAATGTCTAGATCTTTAAGATCTTTATCCCAACACTTAATAGACGATAATAATAATTAAAAATGTCCAGAGCGGATTTTGCTATTCTACGGCTCAAATACACTGCATTAAAATATGATATAAGAAAGATTGTTTCTTACAAACGTATTAATTTCTTCATCCACAGCGTCCAGATGAAATATCGTGGCTAAACTTGTCATAACCGTGTTCGGCGTTACTGCGTATTCAAATCTTCCCATCCTGACATTTGACAGATATGTCTGGATCTTTAAGATCTTTATCCCAACACTTAATAGACGATAATAAACGAGACATAGCTTTACGTCGGTGTTTGTTTCTGTAAGTTTCTACATGAGATAGATATAGAGGGAGGAGAAAGATGTAAATTGTTATCTGTCAAATGTCAAGATGGGAAAGTTTGAATACGCGGTAACGCGGTCAAGTTTAGCCATGATATTTCATCTGGACGCTGTGGATGAAGAAATTAATACGTTTGTAAGAAACAATCTTTCTTATATCATATTTTAATACAGTGTATTTGAGCCGTAGAATAGCAAAATCCGCTCTGGACATTTTTAATTATTATTATCGTCTATTAAGTGTTGGGATAAAGATCTTAAAGATCTAGACATTGTTATTTTCAGAATACGGATGATTGTAAAGATAGTTCAACGTTTTGTAAAAAAAAGTCAGAAATATTGAAAAGAAATGTAAATATTAATATTGCAAAACTCCATAATTATTGACATTAGATCATGGTCGTTTGAACATTTTCGACTCACAATCAAGGCAGGAATATAGTCCTGCGAGTTTATTAATGTTTTCCAAATAACCCTGTATATGTACATAACAATATTAAGTACATGGAGAAATACTTTTTATTTTTACCATGACCTATCTCTGCCCAAGTCGGTCTAGCTTACGATGATGATGATATTTGTATTGTTTAATCGTTTAATGTTTTTTCAAATACACATTTCTTTGAATTTGTCATAGTTTTATTTACTCGCATAACAACGCGCTCTCTAATCAAATAATCTTATCAAATTAACCTGCATAAATAATTTTATATACACCACAATAATATTTTAACAGATAACATACACGACTCTTTGCGATGCATAAAACTAAAAAAAATCATTTAAATTATATTTTCTAAAATTGACACACAAAATTCATAGCATGTAGAAATTTTAACAAACATAATAATATATTATAATGTAACGAAATTGTGAGCCAAAAGGAATAACGCACTACCTAAACCTCTCGGAATTTCTCGAAGATTTCAAGACTACGGAACACTCTTGTATCGTCTAGAAAACTCTCGTGAAACTTGTCGAAACATCTAAAAAGCGGTGCTACTCATAAAAGCCGCAAGCGCACGGCGGAGCGAGTTTATTGATTTGACGTTTGACGTGTGACATAGAAATTCAGCGACAATACAGTGTGACGATCGAGTGCGGGCAACGACAATAAATTAAGCGGAGTACCTTACGGGGTTTGAAAATAGGTGCAACTTTTTCTGTGCAAATTGACGCGAATTCTCTTTGAACCTGTGTGGGAATATTCTAGCAGGCGATAATAAAGTGTTAATAATTTTTAATTAATAAAAAAAAAATTTTTAGTGTTTCATTTGACGACTACAGGATGATCATAAAGTCTGAGTGCATACTATTACTATTTTTCGTATTAATGTCTAGCTTTTCTACCAGGCTTTCCCCTGAAATCTGTGTACATTAATTTCATTAACCTCTGTATTACATCGGAAACGAAGAAAAAAAATGCTTGCATTGAAGAAAAAAGCTGAAAAAATTATTAAATCTAAAGGAGTTTCAATACATTCAAATGAATTTTTTCCGTGTAATGATTTATTTTTTCACAATCAAACGAAATTTTGAAAGCACCATAGCTGTTGATGAAATTAAATGTGCTGAAAAAAGTCGCGTAAACCTATAAATTCCAGAAATTTTAACCAGATTTTAGCACAACGTGACACGTATTCCGTGTTCGTATCTCTATTTAAAAGAAATTAACTTACATCACGACAAAGGTTCTTTGAAGATTGTCTAAAGTTTAACAGAATATCAAAATATATCATTCTCTATATAAAAATGTCCACAACTGACGTTACCCGGTGGCTTATTATGCACAATTTTCTATGTAACCATGTCTGACACTAATACTATCAGATGTCGCAAATAATGACGAGGTATAAAATGCACAAACAGAAACAACGGAAAAAATTGTTACTTACATAAAAATGTGATATGAGTAAATTATATTGAAAAAAAAAAAACAAACGAAACGGATAATTCTATATGTCACAATGTCCGTCACTAACGCTACCAGATAGCGCTTATGATAAGATGTAAAATAATAATGCGTTATAAAAAGCAAAAAAGTGCATAATTCTATTATATTTGTATCAAAATCCGCCACTAACGCTACCAAGACGCTAAACTACGCTAGATGTCGTAATATATAGTAAAAGTGCAACAGTTTTCACGAATTAGCAAGTCAGAAATCCCAATTATAATAATTTCGTTGTCTATCCGTCCGTCCATCCGTCGTAACTTTGTGTAACGTCCGTAACTTCTTTACAGTATAAAAACTTTTTTTCTTCTTTTTTATAAATAAATAAATAAATAGGTACATTTTTGACGGGTTACAGCTAGTATTGAAATATAAATGCAAAGCTTTGAAATCGCTTACTCCGCAACTGTTATAATACTAGTTGTTACCCGTCAAAAATGACGAAACAGTGGTTCGCGTCTTTGCTAAGCCCTATTTATAGGATCTTTTTGGCGGGTCGCGGATATGCAATGGTGGATATATCGATGGCGTCCTGCGCTAGTTACGGACGTTACACAAAGTTCGGACAGACGGACGGACAGACAACGAAATTGTAATGATTGATTTTTCACAAATTCTCGACTCGTCATTTAGGGAAGAATAGCTCTGATAAACCTATACAGGGTGCACCAGAGCTAGCAACACAATCTTGGCCGGTAGATTCCTGACTATGTTATGAGTCTAAAATGTTCAAGCAACCATGATCTAATATCAATAGTTATGGAGATATGCAATATCGAAGTTTGCATTTTTTTAAAAATATTTCTGACTTATTTTTTGCAAAAAGTTAAATTATCATTACAGTAACTTATATCGATTATGAAAAAATCATTTGCTTCAATAGAACTTAAGTAAAATGATAAAAACCTTGAAAAAATATTTTTTTCAATTTTTGCAAGGTTTTTATCATTTTATTCGACTTGTATTAAAGGGAATGAACTTTTCATAATCGGCATAAGTTAATGTAATGATAGTTCAACTTTTTGCAAAAAATAAGTCAGAAATATTGAAAAGAAAATGCAAATTTTGATATTGTATATTTCCATAACTATTGATATTAGGTCATGGTTGCTTGAACGTTTTAGATTCATAACATAACAGCAACCAGTAACTCGCATTCACATAATACTAGACAAGCATTACGAAACCTTGACGAAATACCAAAAACTAAGACAACACATGGACAGAAAAATTACTCATACATAGGGCCTAAAATATTTAACATATTTAAAACAGACTTCCCGGAAATCAGAATATACTCAATTAATAAAATAAAAGCTTTAGCAAACAACTGGCTTACCTCCAAAGGTAGAACAGCAACTGAAAATTTACTTACTGTAATTGCGTAATAATGTCTTTAAATAAAAATATATACCTATATAAATTAATTAATTAATTAAGGAAAATAAAAAAATAATCTTAAACAAAACTTTAACCCTTTTTACATTAAACAATTATTCTACACATATTTACACTTGGACTTATGACTAACTCAACTTTCACTAACATTCCACTTGATACTCTATAGATACATAATAACTACCTTATGAAAATAAATACTACTGACGAACTCGAAAAAATATTATAATTGTGTGCTATAACGCCACTCTGGGACAGGCGTAGCCTAGTAGAGTGGCATAATCCACAAATTAAACAAAACAAAAAAATGTGTAAATTATCTTATGTTTTATCTTATGTTCTATTGTTAAATTAGTATTAAGTATCTTATTTGTAAACAAGGATTTTTAAATAAATAAATAAATAAATAACATAGGCAGGAATCTACCGGCCAAGTTTCTGCTGCTAGTTCTGGTACACCCTGTATACAGATCAAGGTTACTGACGAGACATTGGTCCGCGTGAAACGGGCTTAATAATGCTATAGATTATAGATTCGATATGAATCAGGTCTATAAATGAATATCACTGATAATTTTGCTGACGACTATAAAATATCAAAACAAACGATAATCGCAGGCAATCAATCAACCGCATCATCTGTTAATTTCTTTTGTACCATATCTATATGCGTTATATGATGAAGTGATATTAGGTCCTTACATATGAAATTGGCGTTTAGTATGGGAGGAACATAAAGCCGATTTTTTTTATTATAATATATTTATTTAATCAAAGTATGTACCATTGCTATCTATGCACTTTTGCCATCTCATAGGTAGTTCATCGTCCCTTTACTAAAAAAACCATTCGGACGGGAATCAATAAAATCTTTGAAGGCGGTTTGGACTGCCCCATCGGAGTTGAATTTTTTCCTTTGCAAGAAGTTATCCAAATTTCGAAAAAAATGGTAATCTGTTGGGGCAAGGTCCAGAAAGTACGGTGGATGTCTTAAACATTCCAATTGAAGATCCTCTTATTTGGTAGCCGTCTGTTGTGCAGTGTGTGGTCTAGCGTTATCATGAAGCAGCAGTGGCCTAGAGCGATTAACCAGCCTCGGTTGTTTAGCAGCTAGCTTTTCCATCATGGTTTGCAGTTGCTGACAATAGACATCTGCCGTAATCGTCTGGCCAGATTTAAGAAAGCTGTAGTGAACGACACCAGCACTAGTCCACCAAACGCTCACAAGTAACTTTTTTGGAGTCAATTTTCGCTTGGGGCATGGTTTCGCTGGTTCGGCAGGGTTCAGCCATTGCGATGAGCGCTTCCGATTATCGTACAGGATCCACTTTTCATCACAGGTAATGATTCGATTTAAAATCCCTTCATTATTGTGCCGGTTGAGTAATGCAACGCAGCAGTCAACGCGCGTTTGTTGATTTGCTTCACTCAATTCGTGAGGTACCCACCTTTCAAGCTTTTTTCACCTTACCAATTTGCTTCAAGTGGATTAAAACAGTTTTATCACTAACACCGCAGCCTGCAGCTAACTCGGATGTGGTTTGCGATGGATCCGCTTCCACAATAGCCTTCAATTCTTCATTATCAACTTTGGTCTCCGGCCGTCCACGGGGCTTGTTCTGCAGGTCGAAATTTCCAGAACGAAAACGTTGGAACCAAAAACGCACTGTGTTTTCTTTTGCGGCACCGTCGCCATACACATTATTAATCCTTCGAGCCGTTTCTGCAGCACTGGTGCCACGGTGGAACTCGTACTCGTAAATAACGCGATATTTCAAGTTCTTCATTTTGTAAACTGAGTGACGCAAAGAAAAAAACAATTGAGGAAAAAACAAATGAATTATAATTTTCAAAACACAAATACATGAGTAAATAGCTGTATAAATTTGGATTTGGAATTCCTAACCAAAGAGAAGATATTTGAGATCAAATTTGCCAGTACGGCAAAACGCCAATTTCATATGTAAGGACCTAATAGTATTTTTGGGGAATTTTTAGCATCTAGAAACAACAACATATAAAGGATGTCTCATAGCTAGTAGCTAAAACTTTACAGGTGGATTACTGCCTTAGTAATGAGCTGTAAATATTCCAGCAACCATGACCTAATATCAATAGATATGGAGATATGCAACAACAAAGTTTGCATTTTTTTTCAATATTCCTAACTACAGTAACTTATATCGATTACGAAAAATTCATTAGCTTCAATACAATTCAAATAAAATGATATAAACCTTTAAAAAATTCTATTTTAAATTTTTGCAAGGTTTTTATCATTTTATTCGACATTTTTTAAAGGAATGAATTTTTCATAATCAATGTAAGTTATTATAATGATAGTTCAACTTTTTACATAAAAAGTCAGAAATATTAAAAAAAAATGAAAACTTTTATATTGCATATCTGCATAACTATTGATATGAGGTAATGTTTGCTTGAACATTTTCGACTCATAAAGCCATGTATTCACTAGGGGACAAATTGTCCCCCAACATCACGCGCGGCATAGACTCTACGTGACGTTGTAATGTCGCGCACTGTTCCGCGACGTCGCGCACAACATAGCGGGGCATTTCTACGTGCCGCGGCAACGTTGCCATGAGCACGGTACCCGAGCGAACGCACCGCGACATCGCGCCGCACGTCAGTACCTCGTGGTATGTTTACAAGTGAATGCGCATGCGCTGTAACTATATACCACACAACATGACATTAGTATGAGGAAACGAGATTGTCATCCAACTGATCGAGTTCTAATTGAGCTGTAATTGCAAGTCTGACGTGAGGGCCAACAGCGTTCTGTAATATTGTGTCTTGCTTTGCTACGGAAGGCTCGATTATTTGTAATAAATTTTCAAAATCAGTTGTTGTCATTCGAGTGAAATTGACAAAAGATCCGTCAGACATTCGAAGATCGCATAGAATATCCGTCCTTCTTTCCCTTTGCAGTAAATAATTTCGCACCCACCACCTTTTTCTCTTACGTTTTGATAAACTCGTTAGAATAAATAGATGCGCAGCACTAATCATCGTAACCTCATCGGGCGACATTTCCGCGACAAGTGATACGTGAGTCCCGGTGTGTACACGTCAAATGACCGCGTCATTGTCCCCGAAACAGGAGGGTAGATGTTGATGCGATACGCCGCGCGGAATGTTGCGCTATTTGTCCCCTAGTGAATACATGACTTAATCAAGGCAGGAATCCACCTGTAAAGTTTTAGTTACTAGTTATGAGACAGCCTGAATACCTATTATCATCTGTCATTTTCATCAAAATTCTTACTTTAATTTTCTCCTTTTCAAATTCCGAGTATTGTGTTTAATTTAGAGCACATGAACGTGCGCAATATTTTAATAATAAATAAAATTGGGTGCGAGTACGCGCGTTAGAAGTTATACATATATAAAGAAGTACAACTTCAATAAAAATTTCGTCACATGTCTCTTCCCCGTCTACCCCTGTGGAGACGCGGCGTGATGTTAAACACCTCCTTATCGAAATTTTATTTCACCGATGGTGCGGCAATAATTAGCAATTCAAAGTGAGCGAATTATATTCTTATTGGTTCGAATTTGGGAACGTTATTTTTAGCAATGAGGATTACTTGAAAAGTTATTTTTCTAAATGATTTTAAGTAAGTTCTGCGCACGCGCTGTACCGCAATCCAATATCAGAAGATTACTTTATGTAATGTAATTTTGTACCGTATATTATAAATCAATGAATTAGTATATCTGGGCGTGAATTGGCGAATCTCGGTGTGTATGTGTGTTTTGCATATTAGACTAACGCTGGCCGCACACTGGATGCGTTTTCGTACGAAATTGAGTAGTGCATATACGTACGAATACGCAAGTACATTTCTGACCTTCGAAGTAGTATTGAACATCGCACACTGTACACGATTTAGTAGTGCGTGTACGCACGTATAGATGCGACGTCCGACACGATCCGGATTTGTTCGGAAATTTTTGCGATTTCGTACGATGGATATTGAACATTTTGTCAATTCGACACATGACCACAAATGTTCGTGTGACCAAAGTGATTCAACTACGCGACCATCAGCGCAGATCATGGCGGAGAATCTCTAAAGAACTAAAAAATACCTGTAAGTTAAATAATTTGGTTTAATGAAAGTGAGGTATAATTATGTACTTCGAACAAAAAAACTTTTAAAACTTTCTTCGATGTTATGAGCTCTCGTTGCACTTCGATTCTCCCCAGCATTTGTGAATCTATTAGATCATGAAATTTGTCATTATTGTCTGCCAGAAGATACAGATTATTCATTTGGCACAAACGTTATTGGAAAAATGCGAAAAGTAACTGATCGTGACCAACGCAAGACGCAATCAATGTGCGCGCTCCATACGTACGAAAATAATCGTACGAATACGTATGTAATAATTCGTATCCAAAGTGCGGCCGGCCTTAAGGCCAGCGACCTCAAACCAACAAACCTGAAATATTTTCTTTACATGTACAGTTGCCGGCAAACTTCTTGAAATTCTTTGGAGTAGTGGGGGAATGCGCAGAAGACGAAATTTGGGTCTCGTTGGTGGAAGTTAGGTGCGCAAACTTCCCCCCACTACGCCGTAGAATTTCAAGATGATTGCCGGCTACTGTACCTACACTGTGCTTTTCTGATAATAGCAATATTGAGATGTCAAATCTTTATCCCAACACTAAATAGACGAAAATTAAAATAAAAAATAAACGAAACGTAGGTACAGTTGCCGGCAAACTTCTTGAAATTCTTTGGCGTAGTGGGGGATTGCGCATAAGACAAAATTTGGGTCTCGTTGGTGGAATGGTACATGCGCAAACTTCCCCCCACTACGCCGTAAAATTTCAAGATGTTTGCCGGCTACTGTACCTATATTCGGTATTCATCGTACCGTCGAACGGGGTTATCCTGCCTCGTTTTAGTACTATTTCTTGTTTGATCGTGTTTTTTCAGTGTTTTTAGTATTGGTGGGTCCATCCCCATATTATTTTATGTGTTATATATAATTTATTTTAAGTATTTCTCTATAGCTAGTAGCACCAAATTATATTTTAATACACTTCTTTAACTTCGAAAAATTTAGGCAAAATTACCCCATGTTTGGGGTAATCTTGCCCAACTTGAGAACTCAACAAATCCATTCATTCAATGTTAGAATGAATGGATTTGTTGAGTTAACAGAGTGCAAAGGTGTATCGGATAGACGGTGCACAGCCAAACTGTAATTTGCGTTGCGTTCAGTTATAAATAGTTTGTTTTTAATATTCGTGATGATATTCGGCGAATACGAATATTCGGTAAATCATCAATATATATATATATAAAGAAACCCGTGTTTCTCAGATACTAGAGATACTTCAGATACTACAACCCTCTGGTGGTGATAGTGGTAGATAGCCCTTGGTGTCACATTAAAAATGTGCGAGTTTGGTGGGGGTGGCTGTGCGTGGGTGGGAGTGCGTGGGCGGGAGTGCGTGACGAAAATGTGCTTTCTAGCACATTGTTTTGTTATGGGAAGGCCGCAAATGCTTCAGATTGTTTCAAAATAGGCGCGCCGATTGTGTCGGTGAGTCTAGAATGTTCCGGAAAAACCTGCTCTAGAAAGTTCTGGAAGGGGAAGGTTCTAGAAAATTTCCGATAGTTCTATAAGGTTCTAAACTGAGTGGCGGAATGTGTCGGTGTGTCTAGAAGGTTCCTGTATATTCGATAAATTTCTTGAAAGTTCTGGAAGGAGAATGTTCTAGAAGGTTCGCGAAAGTTCTATGACGATCCAAACAGTGTACTAAAAATCTACGCGTGCGAAGCCGCGCGGGCACAGCTAGTATCTACTATTCGGCGAATACGAATATTCGTATTCGTATTCGTTGCATCACTATCATAGTACTAACATAATTTAATGAATTCAATAATATCTACATTCATACAATAAAAACGTTTTACTCGCCATAAAAGAGCTGACGCTCGCGCTTGTGGGAGGAGTAATCACATCAGCTCATTTCATGGATATTAAAAATAAGGTATTAAGACACAATATTCTTGGCGTAAAGATTTGTAGGGTAGGTTCTGGGTTATGTAAACTTAAATAAAAATAAAAATAAAATATTTATAGGCAAACTATTAGTGTGGTCCTCGGGCCGGCAGTCATTGACAGCAGTCGATGAAGACTTTTATCGAATTCACGTAATATTTATCTTCACCCGCATATTTATACGCGACATTGTAATGATATACATACATATGTAATTGAGTGTCAATATCGCACCTGAACTAACTCGCTGCTCTGCTGGCATCCTACTACAACTGTAATAATAATATTCGTCAAATAAAAACTGTCCTTCTAAACATTATCACCGGATCGTAACGACAAATGATTGATCTTAAATTTTACAATTAAAGTTTTATTTAACACAAAAAAGTCACCAATCGCGAACTTATATGGAACAGTATTATATAATTCGGACTAATTTTTTCTATCAATGAACTTCTAGAATGTTCGTAAGTCTGTTGAACACTTTATTCGTGATCGCTATCGAAAAGTTTTCGAACTCCCGGTAGTTCAATCAGCTTCATCCCCTTATCCTAGTAGGGTCGGGGGCCCAAAGATTCGACAAGGTGTTTTCATATTCCCCTGTCTTGTGATGCTTCTGCACGAATCAACCAGTCTAACCCGGTTAAAGTCGTAACATTCCATGTGCCGATAATCAACATCTCTTTGGGCGTGTTAGACTGTGTCAATTCCTCTGGTTTTTAAGGTTTGTGGTTGTTGAACAATCACGATTCGTGCGCTTGTCCGGCCGCGTATTGTTGCGAACTGGCTTAATTTACAAGATTAACCCGGTAGGTAGTTAATCATGTAAATTATTTTCGCTTTTCGCTCATGATTCGCACTGATCGCCGTTCACTTAACGCTTTTTGTCCTGGTTTCTAATAAATGTCAAAAAAACATAAGTCGTCGCACGTTTCGCGGGAGTGCTCACAATTTTCTAGAAATTTCTGGCATAACCCCGAGAATTCCATTATTTCCTACCAGTACTTTCCGTTTCACTGAAAAACATCCCGAGTACGGGGAAATCGACGATTATGTGTAATTATTTCTGTTTTTAGAGTCTCGTGACAATATTTTCGATATTTCGTCACATTCTACCTTTTCCGCTCCTCCGATGAAGCTATGACAATTAGTTCTATACTTTATTCAAAGCGCTAAGCGTCACGAAACGTATAAAATTGGGAAGACTTCGGTGGCTGGATCATATAGAGAGAATAAATGAACAGCAATCATCGAAGTCCCTGCTAAATTCAAGATCAATAGTGCTAAGGAGCTTTGGAAGGGCAAAATCTAGATGGAGCGACAACATCCTTAAATATCTGCCTTGAAGCTTCTGAACTGGAGAGTGCTGGCACTAAATCGATATGAGTGGAGGAAGACTCTTGAGGAGGCCAAGACCCACCAGGGCTTGTAGAGCTAAAAATGATGGTGAGATGAAGACATGACTGCCAAAAAACACTTCCATCGACTGTGGTCTGTCACTGGAACTTTCGCGTCCTCACACACTCGCAGTCCCATGTTCCATAATTCTGGATTTTTTTCAAATTTATCTAAAGACACACACTTTTATAGAAACACTGGTTTTAACTAGAAGTATAAATATTGACAAAAGCAAAAATAAATATGTGGGAGTTGAATAATTAATTAAGAATTAAGGCGAAAACAAATTTAAAAGGTAACTATTTGCAAAAAGATTTGATAACCTACTTAAAATGTTAAATTTGCTATTAACACCTGTTCTGATTTCTCATTTATCTTACTTTAATCATGTTTACAATCAAAAACCGATCTCTATCCATGAAAATACGTTGATTCATCTTGAAAAATATTCCTTCTTCGGCACTTAATTTTTGTTAAGCATTTTCCTATTAAAAAAACATTGGAATAGGTACTTGCAGATCAATCATACTATTATTTAATTCTATCACAATTTCCTATTTAGTAACTTTCAAATATTGAATAAGATGATACATATTTAAAACTAATTATTCTAGTTGGTACTTACCCGTATGATTATAAAAGTAGGTCTTTTTTTTCTTGTCTAGACGCACCACAATATTTTCGTTTCTGCTTTGTGCATTGTGCACTAGAGGCCACTAGTCACCAGTGTTTGTTTACAAAATAAACTTTTGAATATGAAAATGTCACAACAAAACCATTCATTGCTTAAATTTTCATCACGATTAACCAAAATTGAACGATTTTAAAAGAAAAAACAGTAAATTATTTAAAATGGTAGGTTAATTTTGATAAGAGATTTAGAATGTGTGTCATTTTAATTGCAGATTGTTTGATCAATACTTTTTCGCAGTTTGACCCAGTTACTAACTTTTATTCTGCGGAATTTGACGGGTCGCGTGGCGTAAATTAACCCAATTTGTCTTATTTAAGTGAGAAAATGACGGTGATATTTAAGGCAGTTTGTGTTTCTGGTAGAAAATTGATTTTTCTTACCATAGTTCCGTGTTTAGTATACGTCAGTCTCTGTTAACATTTTGCACAATATTCTAACACTTTGTTCTGCGACCCAAAGGTATTTCTAATAGTGGAAACGTCTAATATTATAATGCTTACCGTGTAATATTTATATTGTATTTAATGTATTGTCAGATTGCACAATATTCTAACACTTTGTTCTGCGACCCAAAGGTATTTCTAATAGTGGAAACGTCTAATATTATAATGCTTACCGTGTAATATTTATATTGTATTTAATGTATTGTCAGATTGTACAATATTTTACTTGTTTTCTAAAAAAGTATCCTACCATTAGATAGATATTTCCCTTGGATTAAATTACTATTAAAAATAACTCGATTTGTGTTTCTTAAATATATTCCTATATCATGATTTGATTACAAATCATTAAGGGTCGGTTGTATCAACTTGATTTATGATAACCCTTTGTTCTAAGCATATATTTTTGTGTTTTCCACTAATAAAATAACCCGTTTTAGTAAAAATCTATGCTTTAAACGAACTATTTCTATAAATCAAGTTCTCTTTTACTTTTACAATTGTTTAGGCCTGGGGATTAGGACACGGCGGAAGTATGCCCCCCTCGCATATGTTTAAGATACATTTATACCGCAGTTAAAGTATTTATCCTTGCATAATTAAATTCCCTAATAAACAAAATGTATTTTTTACAATAGACATTTTTTAAATATTTAAAAATTTTATTCCAAAATTAGTCTCTTCAAGTAAGAACGGTATCTAATCCAAATATAATAATTTCGTTATCTATCTGTTCTCATAGCCACTACCACTTCTCCCTGGTCTATCAAAAATATACTTTACTACACATTGTAGGAGCAGGACTTATGTAAGACACCTTCTCCGTGATTTTTCACGGGGGTACGGCTAATTTTGTAATAAAGCGCGACTTATTCTATAAGACATATTTTTTTTAAGAGTATTTAGTTTGATCTTTTTGTAATTGTTTCGAAATTTACAAGTTTGTAATAATTTTTGTAAATAAGACAAAAGTAATGAAACCAGGTGCAGAACCAGCCCGTGGAAATGAACAGAAAATGAAAATGTAATTTTTTGTTTCTGTTCTTAAAAATGTTCCGTCATTTGACTTATTGTGTATATTTGATTGCATTGACTGTGTGTATTTTTATTAATTCCAGCAATCACACGACAAATCCGCAAAATGGGTGCCAAGTCAACAAATGTCACATCAAAACAAATGCTGCCACTCTTTCAAGTCATTTCCGATTTAGAACGACCCGGCGGGTCCAACGCATCCAATCGGACAAACTATAACTCGAACTTTTATTTTGACAATACTTCCATCTTGGGAAGTGAAGATATCATAGTCCACCATTACTCTCGCTCTGACAATTTGATACCTAGTGAATTCCTCGGTGTCGACTGCAGTGTCTCGGACTTCGGCAACGTCCCAACAGTGCACAGGGCACCACTCAATGGGTCTTCGAGCAAGAAAAAACTGTCTAAGAAAAGAAGCAAGAAACGTAGAAGATTAAAAATGGATCAGGGAAGAGACGATATCGATTATCAGTTCAAAGGGAAGAAAGTTGTCGAAAAACAAAGGAGTCATCATAAACATAAGGAATTGGTAAACTTTTTTTAAAAATAATTTTTAATTTTCTGATCATCACTTATTAATAATA
The DNA here is from genome assembly GCA_016648135.1 of Agrypnia vestita. Classification (NCBI taxonomy): domain Eukaryota; kingdom Metazoa; phylum Arthropoda; class Insecta; order Trichoptera; family Phryganeidae; genus Agrypnia; species Agrypnia vestita. The sequence continues at coordinate 51,625 of JADDOH010004757.1, read as the reverse complement.
ATAAACTGACGGGATCATTATTTTTCCCAATTCTTATTTAGGTATTGAAACTAAAACGGATATTTCATACGAACAGTATAAATGTGTAGAAATTCGATCTCAGCATTTTTCTGGAGTCACAGGATCTTCAGGAGAGGGCTACTGGCCACGTCTAGGATGTATAAGGAATCTATACACATATAAAATATCCATGTTTGTTTCAATACCTAAATATGTCGAATAACTGTAATATAAACCATCTTCAAGATAATTCTAAGCTTTGTATTGAAATGTGTGTCATTTTACATATTGTTTTATATTAGTGATTGGTGTAACGCTCACTGTGCAATTGGTATTCGATTATGTTTTCAATTGAACTATTTTCAGGAGGCTCATCATAAACCCCATAAACATGCTTCCAAAAAACACAAGGATGAACAACTCACGGACGTATCAGCACGCAGTTCCAGCATCAAAACTGACCGAAAGAGAATAGGACTCTTCACCGAGATGGGTCTTAATGCGTACAAGGACGACGACATTGACATCTCCAGGCATTTCAAAAATATCACAAAAGATGACCTCAACTCTGAAACGGACAACATTACTATATTTGATAATTCTGACGGCCCTTCGTATGAAGTCCCTAAGGATATCATCAGGAATATGCATCGTTCCAGGAGAAACATTAGTAGAAGTGATAACAGTACACATCGCGATGTGATTGTGGAAAACTACGAGGATTCCTCCGGTAGGATCGCTCGGGTTACGCGGAGCAAGAATAAGATGTCCAGCAAAAGCATTGTGAAGAATTACGAGGAAATGTTGGCAACACTACTGGCGAAATGTGAACAGAAAGATACGCAGGTTAGTAGTGACCCTTTTGATAATACGGTAAATTTTATTATCCAATATAACATCTCCATTACAAAACATGGTTTTTTTATCAATCGGACGTAGCTCTGCTCAAAGCATCCAATCCACAAAATGCTAAAAATTAGTTACATATATGCGGGTTTGGACAGCAATACGATATCTGTATGTGCTAAAAATGTTCAAGCTCTAAGTGCTACATTTTTTTGTACATTCAATATTTTTCTAACCCACATCGCCCTTAAATCAACTCAAAAAATGTCCACAATTTGTTTTAACATTCTTAAATATTAAATCAATAAGCACACAATATTGAAATGCTTTTTTATCCAAGGCAGGCAAGATTTTTTTTTACAAGAAAAATTTTAAAACAAATATTACAACTGATTAAACAAACAAAACATCATCATCATAAGCATGACAGCCAAGGCTCTTTTACTCTCCTTTAGTCCTGTCTGTCCATTGCTTTTGTCTTCCAGTTTGTTATTCGTAATATGGATGTATCAGCGCTGACAGTCCATCCATCGCAGTTTTGACCTTCCTGGTCTTCTTCGTCCTTTTGGTGTAGAGAGTGTGAGGTGTTTTACAGGATCGTCATCGTCCATTTTGATTACGCGACCAGCCCATCTCAAGCCCAACCTTTATGGAACTGACACATCGGGCTCTCCATACATGTCATACAGCTCTCCGTTGTATGGTCGACGCCAACCATTATGATCTCTCACAGAACCAAAGACTGCTCTGAGGATCAATGTTAAGATCCCTCTGTGCATGTCAGGACTGGCTTTATCAAAGTTTTGTAGACTAAGATTTTGGTATTTCTTTTGACTAGCTTTGACCCTTAACTATTTCTGAAAACCATAGTAAAATCATGGTCATCAATGCTAAAATAACCCATAAAATGTCCAAAATATGTTTTATCAATCTTAAATATTAAGTAAATAAGCACACAATATTCTAATGCTTTTTATCCAAGGCAGACAAGACTTTTTTATGCAGGAAGAATTTAAAACAAAAGTTACAACTGATTAAACAAACAAACATGCTTATACTTAAATGCTATTTTAAAATTTTATAGAATAAATCCAAGGCACATAGTATAAAAAAGCTGGCATTTAATAATGTCACTCCTATTTGATAGAATACATCCATGTTTTACAGTAATATTATTTATTTACTTATTTATTATTAATCGACGCCCTAGTGGGCTTTTACAGTACATGAAAGTTTTAAGATTTTTATATACCTAATATAAAACATTGTAAATAATTTAAAATATATATATATATATATATATATTAATATAAATAAACATATTTGAGATAAATGAAAGATATGAAGTGTAACAAAATAATGTAACAAAACAAAACAATTATGTATAATAATAATTGTGATAGCAATACTATGAGATATATCTTTTAATTTTTTTTTTTTCCAAAATATATATATCTCACTGCACGTTCCTGACATACACTTGTCACTGCCTAAATTATATAGACTGGGCAATGCATACAGTGAGTTTGTAGAGGTATTCCTAAGAGCTGTCGATTCTGAGACAGTGATAGTTTCTATATTAAAATCTGCTAATGTTCCAGTGTTTCGCTCATAGGTTTGTTGAGTTTTTTTACATATATGTGGGGTATAAAAGCAAAGGCATCAAATTCCAAAAAAAAATTAACGCAGTCGTTGAGGATTACTAATTTATAATGAACTAAATGGAAGATTTTATAGGAAACATATCCTATAAATTTATAGGAAACATGATTTTGGAAGGGATAGATTTATAAAATATAGAATTCAGTACATTTTAAAATAGTTAATCCCCAGTAACTGCACTCAAAACAATTAAATTATTTTTTTGTATATTGCTGCCTTTGCTTTTGTAGCGAATATAGTCTTTATATCGCTATCATGAAACGGGTAAAAGTTGCAAATGCAACGGTTACAGTGCTGACGCCAGATCGGATGACTTAACTTCGTTGTATTTCATTTGTACTCACCCCTCGGTGCCGGCTCTCGGTGTGTATCGCCTTGCAGACACTGGTACTAAGTTATTGTGCAAATAAAAGAGATGCGTACAATGGATTATGCATTCAGATTACAGTATGAAATAAGATTATTATTTTTTTAGTGAAGTCGCTGTGCTACGTTAGTGTATTTCACGCACGGTAGGATTATGTATCTACAAATGCGCACTCCCGTAAGTTAAGTGAGAAGTCGGGTTTGAGCTGCGTGCTGGTTGGCGGTGGCGAAGCGAACGGCGATGACTCTGGTAACGTCCTGGTCTTCCACTTCAGTGGGTAATCCTTGACATTCTCAAAGGTGTCACTGGTGTTCACTTTCTGTCTGCCGGGTCCGCCACACTTTTAAAATCACCTAATATAGTGTTTTATTCAATTGATTTTCTGTGTATATTTTATGTATGCATAATTTTTTTTTTGTAATTTGCTGAGTTTTATTGAAATGTGTTTGTTTTAATTTGTAATCGTTCTTGTGATTGCTTGCACGAGCAAGCAATATATCCTACAAAATATATCCTACACGAGTAGGATATATTTTGTTTTTTTTTTACTCATTTTTTCAATTGTGCTTTACACCGTACGCACACACAAATAAATAAACAAATAAATATATCCTAGATACAAGAAAAAGACAACCAAATCCTCAAGATGAAGAACAAAATCAAAGATCTATTTGTGTGCAACAATCAGTTTGCCGACGAGAATGAGTTTCTTAAGAGGCAGCACGACGACATGAAAGTCTGCATCGAGCAGTACAAGAGCTGCGTCACTTCCATGGAAGAGCAGCTCAGGAGGAGGGAAGAAGAGCACAGCACAACTTCCAGAGGCATGTGCGCCAACTGCAGCGCTAACGAGGTCTCCGCCATAAAAGCGGGGAGGTTGAATTCTCAGTTGGCAGAGGATTTGTTGATGCTTAAAAATGTAGTTTACAGGTAACGCAAAACAGATTGAATTTATATATTATTGATGGATTTGGCTCATCTGTTGAAGAGTGATTCTGATACTCTCTAAACTTGGGTAGTAAATTATAAAATTATAATTAAACTAATATCGAGTGTAGAAAGCCAAAAAGTCATTAGTGATTATTTCGAACTTCACAGGAAAGCAAAAGAAAGTTCCGTCAATCTGATTTTGTGAATGTTTCTTTTATTATTAAACGATTTCCATATTTGTTAATGCAAAAAACATATGGAAATCATTTAATAATAAAAGAAATATTGACAAAATATTATTTTGCTCTCCTGTAAAGTTTGAAATAATCACTAATGATTGCCCTTTTGGCTTTCTACCCTTGATATGGTTTGTTTTTCACCCAATTTAATGATCATGATTGAATTGAAAGATTCAGGGTTTATAATATTACGATCGTTGACATATTTATGTAGGTATTGAAAAAAAAAAAAATTTTATACCGTAACGATGTGTAGAGATTCAATTCTCGACGTTTCCCTGGAGTCCCATCACAGTATCTTAAGGAGAGTGTTATTTTGCCATGTGAGTCAGGGATGTAATGATTGTATCTTACTCGGCCATAGATTGAATGCACTAAATGGCAGGCGCGTGCAGTGGGAACATTGAAGCATAACTTTTCGTAAACGTATATTTTGGATTATATATACATATACCTATGATATATCAAAATATGAATACTATGATAACATTTGTGATAGAAATTTTACGAAATATATGTTTTATTCTGATGTTTTGTCCATATAATTGGTTATGTAAAAGTCATGCTGCGATGTTTCCACTGCACGCCCCTGCTAAATTGAGATGCGTTGCTTTTTTCTACGCTCGGGGTCGTTATTATGTTGTTGATGCAACAATCAATAAGCAAGCAAGTAAGAAACAATCAGTACATCCTTGAATCCCGTGGCGAGAGGACACTCATCTGAAGACGCTGTGATTTGAGTCAGATTTGACCAGCAAAACGTTGAGAATCAAATTTCTACACATCTATGCGGTTCGTATAAAATGTCAGTATTTGTGTCAATATCTAAATACGGTTGAATTCATTTAAACACTAGTTAAAATAATATTTTTTGGAATTTGCAAAGCTTTATAACACATTCTAATGTCAGTGCATCTGTTATCCCGTTCAAGGTTAAACGTTCAGCTGCTTAGGTACCAAGAAAAGCTTCGCAGTGCGCAACCCTCGGGAGTTCACAATAGTAATGTCCCATCAAGCAGCGTTGCTGAGCAGAAAACTGTTGAAATTGTTGAACAGTCAAATGAAATTACAACCGATGGTACAAAAGTAGATATAGAAGGACTGTCAATACCTTCGTTGCCTACTTTCGGCGATGACACGGGTAAAACAATAATTTTAATATGTGAGAGGTATAAAAGCAAAGGCAGTAATATCCCACTGAGGTTTTTCTGAGATAAATTCAAAAAACCTTCACTGTTCAAGTCAATTTCTCTTGAATCTATGAAACTTACATCTTATTTAAATATTGCCACCTCAGTTTTCCTTTTATATTTGTGTGTAAATAAATATTCAACTTTTAAATATGGACATTGCTGCTTTTGCTATACACATAATTGGATATATTAAATATCAACTCTCACTTTGGTACAAAGCGGCCATTTTGTCACATGACACATCCTTCGAAGTTGATTGGTTGAAGTAGCTTTTGACACTACGAGGATATTGTTTTCAAATCTTTTTATGGTGATTTAGAAACATGATTTTGGAAGGAATAGAGCTATATTTCTGACAAAATCTCGAATTCAGTACATTCCAAATTAGTAACCCTCGGTGACTGCATTGAAAACATTTTTTCCATTTTTGATATTGCTGCCTTTGCTTTTGTACCCCTCATATTCAAAATGTTCGTAAAATATTTTATACATATTATGATGTCTCACACAGACGAAATTATATTTTTATGGGAAAGTAGGTATGGAAGTCTTCAGGTGTTTATAGGGCTTATGACCTATCATACGGCTGACTTAAGTGATCACTTTACACAATGTAATGTTCACATTTCCACCCATGATAGAATATCATGTCTATCAAATTTTCGGAAGTTGTATATATTTCAATTTTACGACATGTTCCGTATATGTGTTGTAATAATCCTTAGCGCGACCGGCATCCAAAGCTTTTTCATTCCCCTTAAATGACCACAAATATTTTTACTTTGTACTCTAATCTCACTCTAGGACCATCTGTCCAAAGTCTGTTTGTTAAGAAATAAGATATAAATAATTTTAGAATGAGCTTTAATAAAAATGTTGTGGGCGGGGTCATTTAACAAAATGAGAGGCTAAAAATGTGCATTTATTTTCAGGTAAACAACCACAAGATGAAGAAAGCCACGCTGATTCGAACCAAAGGCTCAACGCAGAGAAAAGATTAAACTTTGCCGAAGAACAGCAGAGGACTTACTCCATCGAGTGCGAGGAGCAGTCTGCCTGGGGAGATGTGAATACGCACACTTTAGGTGGACTTTTTCTATAAAGAATTATTAATTAGTGATTAATTATTTATATTTTTTTATTGACACTTATTACGGTACATATTGAACTACTAATTATTATATTGAAAAATTATTGAAAAAAAAAAATGGCTGCGTCTATTTCTGTGGAGCTCCTCCTCTGTAACTGAGATGCATCTTTCCCCAGTACACATTTGTTCGAGACAAATGAAAGGCGCTGATGGAGATATAAATGGAAGGCGAAGGGATCCTTAACTACGAGGCCCAGTTATTTCATTTTTATTTTCATTTGCATTTCTTCAAAAAATAATGCACCGATGACTGACGACTATTTCATTATCAATTCCACTGCAACTGTAATGGAAAATTATTATTATCTATTACATGTTCATAAAAATATAAATAATTATGTCCAACCAAACCACTAATACCAAACTAGAAATTCTACCAAAGGATGGCTAAGAACTCACAAAAAGAATTTGAAGCTAGGACAAACGCATTATGCATATCTAGGCCCAAAAACATACAATTTGATACCGGATAACTTGAAAAAATGAGACTACATGCTCTAAAAAAACAATTAAATAGGTGGCTCATTGACATAGAATGGGAACTATCTGAGAAAACCTTAAAATTAATTCCTGTGTAAGACTGTGTATATTTCTTCTCAATATTTTCTTTACTGATAAGTCTGTATTTCTGTTTTTTTTTTCATTATTTTATTAATGTTAATATTAAAATTAGAATTTTCTGTAAATTTATTAATTTAAAAAAATTCTTGTAATGCATATTAAAGTTTATCTTGTATTCTTCTTTTCTGCAAAGAGTCGACTGCCTTCAAACAGGTAATCTCTAGTTAGGCAATACAAAATAAGAAATGAATAAAAAACTTATTATTATTATTACTATTCCAGCTCCGCTTCTGAACTCTTACCAAGAGTCGCTCGTGGAAAAGGACCAGCTGATACGTGATTACGAGTCTGAATTCAACCGTTTCACAGCCAAACTGAAACAGGTGGTCGAGGAGAATGACGCAATACGGCTGTCTTCAACTAAAATGGCAGCGGAACTGGCCGTTCACAAGGGGAAGAGCGGGATGGCGATAGCGGAGCGAGACTCGCTCCGGAGGGAGAACCAGGAGTTGAGGGATAAAGTGACGCAGCTCGCAGAGAAGTTAAAGGAAGTGCACGAATTGTATGAACAAAAGTGTATGTATATGTTATTTGTTTTGACAATTTCGTTTCGTAGTAAATGCAAATGGGTTCATCGCTTGAATCAAACAATTAAAATAATTGAAATGTTCAGGATACTTATTATCTTATCTATATTTTATTACTATATCTTATTCTATATCTTAATTACAATAGAACTCTGACATATAACACGAGAGGCACTAAAATGTAATTTAGAAATATACCAACGTTTAACACAACTTTTGGTCAAAGAAGTCATATTTATTTTGTAATTAAACTCTACAATATCCTTCTTCCAACCTTGAAAAATATTGAAAAGATTGACGAGTTTAAAAGAGATAAAAGTATGTCAAAATGAAATTAATGCAGGCAAATTAAATAGTGTACTAAAAATGACACAGGAATTTAAAAAATAAAATAAAAACTAGAACCCCCTAGTGCGGATGACTAAGAACAAAAACACCAACAACAACCACTTATTGTACTATTATATTATATATGCATACTTTTATCTAAATAGAAGGTAACCAATTTTTTTATCTAATATATATACCATCGTAAAGCCCCGTTATTTCGAAATTTGTCATAATTCAAAATTTTTTAAATACTCATGGCCCGAAATGTCAATTTCATAGATAATTAACCCAGATAATTCAACAATCCCGTAATATTTTTAGACCCTTGTGCTTTAAATCAAAACATTTTAAGTCACATTTTTTAAAACATGTTATAAAAACTATACTAAACTAATAATGCGTCCTTTACGCATTTAGGAGTAACATTATGAAACAACCTTGCAAAATCTTCTTTATCTGTTAACATTATGAAATTAAATTGAGGAATTCTGTGTATGCTTTTTTCAGTTGGCTGCCTTGATATGCGTGGATAGTTTTGGTTTCTACTAGTTATTAGTTAGATATTTTCTTTCGAAGAATTTTTACTGGCTTATATTATTATTTCACGTAAATATATGGGCGATTTTATTTCTAATAACTGGACTTGTGTTGGTCCGTATCGGAAAAAACAGGAAAAGGAATTGAAAGTTAAAATTAAGCAAAGATTGAAGAACCCTTCCATAGATTCAAAGATGCACTAAACGTTTGGAATTCGGAATCGAACTGGAAAAAAATGATTTGGTTGTTTTTCGCAAGTAAAAACAGCAAATATGTATGTAAAAAAAAACAGGTACTTTAGTAATAAAAATGTCATGATCTTTGCTTGGTTAGCATAATTAATATTGCATTATTAAAAACATTTCTTGAAATACATATTCAAAAAATTTTCATTTTTCTTAAAAATTAAAGGCTTTTTTCGTGAATTTTAAGATGTTTGGCGAATTTCACAATCGCAATTTTTTGTCCACTTGAATTTTGAATTAGTGTGGTTCGGCATAATTCGAAATGTTTTTTGGGTCCCTTGTATTGTTGTAAAATTTTTGTACATGCCCATGTCATAGAATTCCGTTTGGCTTCTATGTTGCCATCATGAGAGAGAAACAACAACATCAAAGTTCTCGCTGATATCCTCAATGCTGAAGCAGCTTCAGCGGATAAATTTCAAACTCTCTCTGATGGTGTACAAAAGTCTTCAAAGAAAAGCACCACAATATTTGGTCGACCTCTGTATCCCAGACAATATCACTGGAAGACGGCTCACACTGCGGTCAGATAAATCGGAGGCACTCTGCAGCCTGGTAATACCAAGGAGACCTGCAGCCACCAAGTTTGCGGAACGTGCTTTCAGCTTTGCGGGCCCAGCTATGTGGAATCAGCTGCCTCCAGAGTTTCGATCTATGGAGAACCAGGAACTCTTCAAGAGGAGCCTAAAAACTCATTTTTTCGGGATGTCGCACCTGTAAAGCGCCCTTGAAGCGTCTCTTATGCAAAAACGGTGCTATATAAATTAACATAAACATAAACATGACGTTTTCAAAAAAATATTTTATTGCTTTATCTTATTTATAGCTTGAAGTTCTAAAAATAATTTGAGTCATTGCTCATTCAAAAATTTAGAGAGTTATAGCAACTTGAAGCTAGTGTGGTAGGTGAACTTTCAGATAAATTTTATTATTGTTTTACATTATTCTTCAAACATCTTTTTTCAGACTTGTGTAGAAAATATTCTGAAAACAATTGGGACATTTTTTTCGAATTTTGCAGACAATTTATTAATATCCCAGTTATAATAATTATTTTGTAATTTCGTGTAATGTCTGTGAATTCTTTACAGTAATTTTTTTTTCTTCTTTTCTTTATATAAATAAATAAATACTTATTCCTTAGGAACCGACACCTAAAAGTACCCTCATTTTTGACGGGTTACAGCTAGTCATATATTATCTTTGATGCTTTGGATAAAATGCACCGTTCATTTTTCTTTAGGATTAAAAAGAAAATTATTTTCAAACCCTAAAATATAAATTAACAATAAAATGAAATTATATTTTTTAAATAATCTTGAAACTGTGACTCTCGGTATAGTAACTGTTAAATCTTTGTGTAATTTAATTATAGGTAAGATAACATCATAACATTCTGTACATCGACAAAACTTTTTTTTTTTCAGTAGAAACAGTGTCGCGTGATTATAATCTTATTCACGAGGAGTACTTCAAGTGTAAAACCAGCCTGGCAGCCACACAGTCCCGGTGTCAGACGTTTGAAGACCAGCGCAAGGGTCTGCAAAACACCATACCGACCACTGTGTACAATAACACCGTGCAAGAATGCAAGAGGTAACTAAATACGGGCATAACAGTAATTTACCGTGATAAGTGATAAGGCCGTTCGTACTTACAGTTATTTCTTCATTCACATTGTATTAAAATTATTATCTTCTTTTTCTTCTCGTGCCCTGTCTGTTTAACGGACGTCGGCAATCATGTTGGCTGTGCGGATTTTGTTTACTGCGGCCTGAAACAGCTCCACAGTAGACTGGCCAAACCAGTCTCAAGTTTTTCAGCCATGAAGTCCTCCTTCTTCCAGGGCCCCGACTTCCGGCAATCTTTCCCTGCATTATGAGATGCAAGATCTCGTATTTCTCTGGATGTCTCATCACATGTCCTAGATATTGAAATTTTCAGATTTTTATTGTTTTAATAACTTCTTTTTCTTTAAAATTATTATACATAATTCAAATACACTTAACAATTTCTGGTTACAATACCAATATACTCCAGAGAGTAACAAAAGCGTGATTCACGGGTTTGGAGCGGGCAACCGAATGAATATGGTCCACACTTGGCCCACATTCTGGTGTTCCCAGGTAGTGACGTCCGGCACATTGCCATATAATATGCTCTGATTTTTACAAGGGTAGAAATGAAATTTTAAAAAAAATTGTGATAACTTTCGAGTTTGTGGAATATTTATTACGTGTGGATGTATTTATTTCTCACCGAAGAGAAGCTACACAGGGATCCTATTTTAGTCTTTCAAATTCAAGGACTTATCACTATTTTCCCTGTTCTCAATTTTTTCATACCGCTATAACTCGGGACAGGACATGTTTTATATTTGCGTCTGTTTGACAACCTTGTAGGGCATATAAAATGCATCAAAATCTCACTTCAGCCATAAAATGTAAATCATTTCCGCGTGCCCTTTATATGATATTTTAAATAGATTTGCAAAATTTGTAATCAGTGAGAGCTTTTGGGTTACTCTGAGAAAAAATATATTTACCTCTCATTTGCACTGTCATTGGCTCTCCATATAAAAAAGAAGACAGATGATAATAGAATGAGATGATCGTACCAAAGCCAAACCAGGTTATACTTATATAGGTATTCGATTTTGCTTTCGTTAAGGGACGATATTATGTCCTTGTGGATGTCCTTATATTATTAATTAAAATAATTTATAGAAGTCTCACAGAAATAAAGCTACATATTTATGTGGGAAATGTATGTATATTTAAAAATAAATAAATATATATATATGTACTAGCGAACCCGACAGACGTTGTTCTGCCCGAACGTACTGGGTCCAGTTGTGAATCTAAACTATCCAGGGACCCACTTAAATGCACACAATTTTTTTTATTAAAGTCGGCCGTTTAGGAGGTGTTCAGTGACATGTACAGAAGAATTATATATGTAAAGATATATAGAGGTATCATTCCCAGCGACGACATCTATGTATACTATGTCATGGGAATTAATATTTTCTGAGATGGCTACAAAAGATGGCTACAGCATAGTCTCTTCAAATATTTGCAAGAAGACGGATAAAGGACATATATGTATACAACATTAAATAATTTGATAATGTGTTGATATTCTTATGGTGGAATTGGTGAACGTCCCTTTATGTAAAGTGATCACTTAAGCCAGATAGTGTAGGTCATAAACCCTGTGGCCACCCTATAAACATTTCCATACATGTTTCCCACATAAATAGTTTTGTCTCTGTGAGACTTCTATAATTTCCCTGTGTGGACAAAATACAGTAATTGTGGTTTTAGAACATACATATAAAATATTTTTCTTATTTTTTTTTGTATTACAGATTGCTCCATTTACAATGCAAGTATATCTTGGAGTGAGTACCTAAATGGAGGCGATCCGCTGCTTGATGCTTTCAATGCTATCATTAAAAACATCGACATGATCGCTCAGTTTAGGAGTTGCACACTATGCGTTATGGTGTGCTTATTCATTACATCCGTTCTGCATTTTGGGACATGAAATAGGGCGTGACCCCGATTTTGCAAATAATTATTTGTCTACGGGACCGTAATCAAGCTTCAATGCTTTCAGACTATTTGAAGAGCTGAAGAACCGCTACGAAGCAGACAAGGGAAGGTTGGCCGCGAGGTTGACGGTGCTCCAGGAAAGCAACAGCCACCTGGAGAGCAGAATCCTGGACCTCAGCTGCGAGAAACAGAAGGTTGAGAGCAAGGCCAAGAGTGGAGACAAATTGGTCAGGTAGATGAATATTTATTTATGTAACAATTTTAACATAGTCAGAATCGAGACTTTTATTTTGATATAATCAGCCTTATTCTGAAAATAACAAGATTGTTATTTGGTGATTGTTACCCCAACACGTAAAAATATAGAAAAATCAAGACTTTTGTCAATTCGTCATGATCTTAGAACAATGACGGATGTGCAAAAAATTCCATATTGGCTTTTTTGAATCGTTAAAAAGTGAAAAAAAAGAAGCCATCTAATAGTATATGAAAAGTGTATCTTTTCTCATTAATTTAACAGTCGTTATACGAAGTCGGCATAACAACGGTTCTAATATGTGATCGTAAAACAATGCAGCATGTGTAAAAAAGTCATTGTACTGCGCTGACTATATTTGAGGTTTGAAAGGTATCAACTTTAAATAACTAACCCATGTTTCAAAGGAAAATCTTTTGTAGTTGTCGAGCTATGACATAAAGTGTCTTAATGTAAATAAAACTTCAAACTGCTCTCCTGCAAACTTGAGAAAAATCACATGCGTCGTTATTCTACGATTATGACGAAATGTCAATATTTATATCACTGACAAAAATATTGGTTTTAATTTAATATATTGAACTCTTTGGATGAATAAATTAGTAAAGCATGCTAATTTCTACCAACTTCTAAAGTAATATTAGTACTTATTTTAAATAATATTCATCAAAAACTTATATTTTAGACAAAACTAAGAGCAGTGGTTCAATGTTTAGATCGTCTCGGATCATCAAGTTTCTTATTTAACCCCATTTCGGAACGAACACGCTCTAGAGTCACGAAAGTTCGTTCCTATGGCAGTCCATATCTGGTGACCGTACGTAACCGTCGGACGGTATACTGTTTCATATATCAGAGTTGAATTACGAAAACAGAACAGCGCTCCTATTAAATTTGTGTCCAGTGATATTAGTTAACCCGCGAGCACTCGCGCTATGAGCATTTTGCTAACAGTAAATTTTAAATTTCCCGAGTCTCGTACATTCAGTAGCTGAGTTTTATACGTTCCCCCTCCCGCACCTAAAATTGTCCTTGCGCCAGTGCCGTCCGGTCGCTCACAGGAGGAGGTTAATTACCGTCGCACGGCGATTTGTTCATCGCGCGAGTGGCGACGTAAGTACTTTACAAAGTTAAAAATATTTCAAATATAAACTAAACTGTGTTTAATGTTTCTCATTATTAATTTATTGTCAATATTGTAAAATATGTATAAAATACATCTATTTTTGTAGATGGATGAACGATATCAATGTATTTTGGCATGGTTAGAAGAATACTACGAAGATGTTGAAGATCCATCTTTATATGTACATATACAGAGTTCTGAAATGGAGACCTTGGGAAAATAAAAGAGGCATCGGAAGACCTCAAAAGAGATGGGATGATGATATTGTCGCTGTGGGGGGAAAGAAATAGCTACAATTAGCCAACAACAGGGAAGAATGGAAAAATAAGGAAGAGGTCTATATCCAGCAGTGGAAAGATGAAGGCTGATGAAGAAGAAGAAGAAGATATCTATATATTTATTTATTTATTTATTTATTTAATGTTTATGGAAGACCAACAGCACAAAAAAAAGCATAGAAAACATTGATACAATATAGATGGCCAATTACAGGTCTCCACATTTAGAAATATATTAATTAGATAGAAAGAAAGAATAAAAAATTTAAGCAAACAGAAATATGTCAGTAATGATAAACATTTATGATATACTAAGGCATATTAATTATATAGAAAGAAAGAAAAAAAATTTAAACAAACAGAAATATGTCAGTAATGATAAATATTTATGATATACTAAGGCATATTAATTATATAGAAAGAAAGAATAAAACATTTAAACAAACAGAAATATGTCAGTAATGATATATATTTATGATATACTAAGGCATATTAATTATATAGAAAGAAAGAATAAAAAATTTAAACAAACAGAAATATGTCAGTAATGATAAATATTTATGATATACTAAGGCATATTAATTATATAGAAAGAAAGAAAAAAAAATTTAAACAAACAGGAAATATGTCAGTAATGATAAATATTTATGATATACTAAGGCATATTAATTATATAGAAAGAAAGAATAAAAAATTTAAATAAAAGAAAAAGAAACTTAATTATTACGTGGAAAAAAATTCAGCACTCAAAATTTTTCTTAATCTTGTGTGGCTGCACTCGAACAGATCAATATCCAATAATCTTATCAGTTTATTGAATGCATCGCATACCCTCAAGAAATATGAATTCCGACGATAGTTGGATGAGGTAAAATCAATGTGAAAGACTGGATTGTGTCTACGAGATCTACAGGGAACATGGAATTTTAGTCTATTTAATAGTTCAGGACAGTCGACGTTGCCTGATACAATTTTTAGTAGGTACATCAAATCACCTATTTCCCGACGTCTGTATAAAGGTAGGATGTGATATTTTTTGCATGAACTGTCATAATCGTCAGAAACGCAATTGAATTTAAAGTTGAGAAAGCGAATAAATTTTTTTTGAATTTGTTCCAAGCGATTTACATAGATCATATACTGGGGGTTCCATACTTGCGTTGCATACTCGAGTTTGCTTCTGACAAAAGTGCAGTAAAGTACTTTCAATGTCTTTACACACTTAAAATCTTTAGACATTCTCATGATGAAACCTAAAGCCCTATAAGCCTTACTTATAATAGAATCGATATGTTCGTCGTATAATAATTTTCTATCATTGATCACCCCTAAATCTCTGATTGACGTAGCTGTTTCTAATTGTTCTCCTTTTAGTCTATAGTTAAATGGTATTATATTCTTTTTGCGTGTGAAAACTACACAAGAACATTTTGAGGGATTCAAATCAAGTTTATTTAATTTACAATAATTATCTAACCGTAGCAAATCATCTTGTAGATTGAACGAATCGTAAATACTAGAAATTGGTTTAAAAATTTTCATATCGTCAGCAAAAATTAGGACATTAGAGTGACGAAAGCAATCGTGAATATCGGAAATGAAGATTATAAACAACAATGGCCCCAGCAGTGATCCCTGAGGTACTCCGCTGGGAACTACAACCCAACTCGACATGTAATTGCTTACTACCACAGCCTGAGTTCTATTATCGATGTAGGATGCAAACCATCTTAGCAAGTCACCACGTATTCCGGCCAAGAAAAGCTTATTAATCAACAGATGATGATCTATTCTATCAAACGCCTTACTATAATCAGTATAGATCACATCTGTTTGAAGTCCTTTATCCATTTTATCAGTTAGAAAGTCATTAAAGAGGATTAGATTGGAGACGGTTGATTTCCCTTTGATGAATCCGTGTTGATCTGGATGAAAGGAGTGATGAAGAGCTGCATAGACTTGATCGTATATAACCTTCTCGAAAACTTTAGCAATTGTGCACAATTTAGAAACAGGTCTATAATTTGCGACGTCTGATTTCGAGCCTTTTTTATGAATCGGCGTAATAAATGCCGATTTCCAGATATCTGGCACAAATCCATCCTTAATAGAATTTTTAAATAAAATTGTTAGAGGTACAGCAATTATATCAGCACATTTAATTAAATATATTGGTGGTATTTGATCAGGTCCAGCAGATTTATTTATATCAAGATGCTTTAATTGATTTATTATGTTCGATTTACTGACTTCTATTGATGAAATGAAACAATCGGTGATTGGTTCGTAATTGGACAGAGAATTCGTATTTTGAGTACTTGAAGAGGGATTAGAAAACGTAGAATAAAAATAATCGGAAAAATAGTTACATATGTCAGATCCTGATGTGGCAGTATTGAGACCGTATGTCATATTACTTGGCAGGTTGAATGATTTAGATTTTGATTTAATAAATGACCAGAACGTTTTGGGGTTATGTACTACAGACTCCTCTATTTTAGAGATGTAATTCAAGTAACATTCGTTTTCCAATGACTTGGCTCTATCGCGTAAAATATTAAAAGATAATTCGTCAGATTTATTGCCATAAATTTTAAATTTACGAAAGTACTTGAATTTTTCTCTGATAATTTTTTTGAGTACCGCAGTGTACCAAGGAGGGAAATTATCAAAATTTCCCGTCTTGCATGGTACGCATTTGTCGCGAATAGAGTTAGAAAAATAGAAAAGACTGTTTGATGTAATCAGTGATTTTTCAGGGTGCATTTACCGAGCTTCAATGACAAGTGCAACGCCAGTATAAGATATGTGAAATCGTAAATATGCCAGTTAATAAGGAGATAGACAATAAAAAGTATATTAAATATGGACAATCTAGAGAAAGTAATAAGAAAGATGAGAGACATGGAGATAATAATAAAATAGTAAAAAGAAACGAGATAATAATAAATTGCTATCGAGATTGTGTAGAAAGGTAATATGAGAATGTCAAACGTTGCAGTAGTGGAAACGTAGTAGTAATATAGTCACAGTTTGTCCAGGTCCTGTTCGTTCCGAATGGTGACAATTTTAGCGGTATCTGTAGATCTTGCGAGGATGAGGCCGTCTTTGACCCATACATACTTGTACTTTTTTACGGCTGCTCGTTCGCGTACTTCCCGATAGAGGATTTTATTTTGTAGAGTGAGGTGCTCGTTAATGAAGATCCGTTGGTCTTGGTTGCCTAATCCGAGGCGATGTAATGTGAGATGGCTTCGAGATTGGCGCGCATGAGCAATGACTTCATTGCGCATAATCTTGGATGACAGCTTCACTATGATGTTTTTAGGACGAGTTGAGTTCACTCGATGGGGGACACGGACTACATCTAGGATATCCCGTTTAGAAATGGGAAAGTTTATTGCACTGCCCACATCTTCGATTATTTTCATTAGGTTTTCATTCCGCTTCTCCGGTATCATCTGAATCTCTAGGTTGCAGTTGCGATTCACTTGCTCTATATTATTTAGTTGTGTAGTGATTACTTTAGAGGTATCTTGCAAGCGCTCGATGTCCGAGGTCAGTTTTTTTATTGTAATGAAATTTTCCTTTGATTCTTTTAAAAGTTCCTCATAACTTTCGGTGAAAAAATTTAATGATTTTTGGATGTCCTCAATGGTTGACAGCTTTTCTTTTATTGACATGAGTTCCACGGACACTTTCGTTTCGATCATAATAGATATTTCTTTTTTTAGGTTGGCAAAAAAATTTGTTGTAAACTCATCTAATTTTATTTGCAATAAACCGTCAATATTTTTGATGCTGACGCAATGTGTATGGGCACTTATATTTATCGGGGCGTTGGTTTTATCACTTGGCAGCACTGTTTCTGGGCTCTTGGAGGTACCTTGTCCGCCGCTAGATGTCGCTGTATTGCACTTGTTTACCTTACATGAATGACATTTCCAAACGGTTTTGTTTTGTTTGTTCATTTTTCTGAATTTGGTTTCTGTTAATCCCGCACAATTAAAGTGGTAATAAAAAAGGCATTGAGAGCAAAGGATTTCATCTCCTGCGTGACAAACCTCTTTACAGCTGTGACAGTGCATACTGGATGTGAAAAAACGAGGTAGGTAAGACAAAAAATTAAGACAAGGATATAATTTTACTTGTACCTTGATTGAGAATTCTTGATAAGCAAACTTCTTGTGTTTTTACTATTTTTTATTCTTTTTCAACACTTTACTGAATATCGAGAGTTGATAATTTCGTTTGCACACGTTGTATTTACAAATTTTAAGGAGAAGAATATTTATATTACTGTAGGTAATGGTACCATAGACTAGAATGAATATATAAAAATCATAATTATAAAAATCATATTTACGATGAAGATTAATGTTTCTTAATTAGATTGATAAGAAAGTTGATTTTTGTTACATTTTTTTCTTTATTTTCTTAGGAATTCCTTAGAAGAGTGGCTAAATTTAAGTTTTTCTTTTTATTATAAAAATGAAAGTTTATAATATTTTTAAATGTTAAATAAATATTAATATTGCAAAATTATAAGTGTTTTATTATAAAAACCATAATTACAATCATGATTTTTTGGATTAAGGTACATTTTTCACTATTTAATATTTGTGAGAAAAATGCTCTACACACGAGTGTCCGTGTAATTTTTATTGACGCGAGTTCTCGCGGGTTAGTTAATAAAGCTTTAATTAATTTCAAATGTTTGACTTACCTTTCACGATTACGATTTTGTGACTGTAAGAAACTTATTTTAAATTCCCAGAAAGTGTCGGAAAGAAGTCGCGATGCTGAGAGGCGAACTGGCCGCTACGAAAGCGGCCCGCGACTCCGCTAAGCGTCGCTCCGGCCACGCCACCAACCTCTGCAGACAGATGGCGGTGGAGCTGCACAAGGGCGCCGTTGGAGAGCAGGCGCAGCAAGTCAGAGCGGAAAAAATCGTAAGTGGTCGTAAAGGCTGCCATACACGCTCCGGAGAGGCTTGCCTGTGCAGGCGAGCTGTGCAGGTGTACCGGAGCGAGTGTGTCTAAAAACTGTACAATTTTCCTGAACTGTTGGGCTCTGTGAGGCTTCGGTATGCTTGAACAGTTATGCCTGTGCAGGCAAACCTCTCCGGTATACCGGATCTTTAGTGTTGGTTTTCTTCCCATTCTGACGCAGTTCTACCAAAATTTTATTTATTTATTTTGTTTAATAGATAAATAAAATACATATGATTTTTTTACAATAATGATAACCGATAGATATTAATAATAAAATTATTATTATGTTAAAAGTATAAGTCAAGATTCTTGTGTGTAGTGAGGGATATTCACTTACAAAGGAACAATTTTTATCAATAAAAACAAAATTATGAATTACAAAAGAATTCTTAAAGCCAACTCTAAAAAAAATGAAAATCAATTTGGGTTCACTGAGGGAATAAGCACACAAGGAGCAACTGCAAAAAACATCCACCATTATAAAAAGTAATTTGGACAAATCAAATAATCGCATAGGAATCTTCACTGACTCAATGGAAGCACTCAAATGTATCTCCCACGAAAAACTCGTACCAAAACCAAAAGAAAATTACTATTGATTACTAATCTGTGTTTTTTTTGTGAATACTCTGTATAGCAGGCACGTGCAGTGACTACATTGCAGCATGACTTTTACGCAGACATATACATATTTTGGAAAAAAAATTGAAATAAAATATTTATGTGACAGAATATTATAGCGTAATATAGATAACTGGAGAAAAATTCTCGAGCACACCAACTCCACCAGAGGTTGTAGAGCCGATGTGAAGATGACTGTTTGCGCTCTCATTCCAGTTGGTGCAGAAGGAGGCTCTGAAGGAATTAGACGCCGTCGAGCACAGAATGATGGAGCAGAGCAGAGACTTGGAAACGATCAAGAGAAAGAGTGCAACGGAGATATCTCGGCTGGAAGATATGCTCAGAGAAAGTAACGCTACCACGGAAGCTATGAGGCAACATATCAATAAAGAAAGGTGATTATTTTAATTACATTTTAATAAATTAAGAATGTTATTCCTAATAAGACAACTATCGACTATTTTACAATATAATGGTACAGAGAAATTTATCACTTATTGAGCTTTGAAAAGTCAACACAGATGGAATGACAATGTCTTCAATGACACTCTTTTAGAAATAAATGAGGTGTAATAGTGCAAAGGAATACTTTTGAAAATATTTTTATATGCTTGTTCTGAGAACACAAATGTGCTTATTAATTAAGATAAATTATAGAAATCTCACAAAGACGAAGCTATTTATATGGGAAACGTCTATGATAGTCTTTACAGGGTGGCCACAGGGATTATGACCTGAGTGATCGGTATACTCAATGCAACGTTCACAAATTCTTTTATGAATTTTTTTAATGTTTCTGTATTTCGTGTGTTCCGTACTACCTATTATACATTCTTTAAAATATTTTACGGGACTATGCTAGAGACATCCATGGTCTTTCACTTTTATTAAAGCAAATAAATTTTTAATATTGCATATAAGTTGGTATAGTGATAGTCCAATGTTTTACTGAAAATATTACGTGATACCTTATATTTTGACATTTTTACACTTTACACTTTTTTGTATCTGTATTACCTGTTATTTGCCAAAATCCCCCTCACTCAAATGTCATAATATCCAAACCTCACCTTCTATAATGTACATGTAGATAAAATATTCTAAGTTTGTTACTATAACATAAGTCTGGCGGTCGCTGGATCCCAGTCTATAATATGTGTGTAAACTTTAATTCTTCTTAAAAATCTAGGAAATGTTTTGATAATTTTTAGATTAAATAAATACGGAGCTTCAAGTTCGGGGATCCAACTCGTCCCTGGGGAGTTGGCGAAGATGAGATTACGCTCGAATTACGAGAGAAATGAGGAAGACAGGAGTAATATTGCACTTTCTGGTGGTGTACCGGCTAAAGGGGACATTTTTGTTCAAAGGGTTAGAACGAAGATGGCTACGGATGAAAAGGTCACAAATAAAAATTAAAATGTCAAGAAAAATAAGACAGACTGACCTTTTCTGAAAATAACAATATTGTTATTTGTGATTGTTATACCAACACTCAAAAATAGAGAAATGTCAAGACATCTGTCAAATGTCAATATTTCTATAGTTGTGATGAAAATATTCAACCGCTTTCCGAAAATAGCAATATTGGGATCTTAAGAGTGCTATCCCAACACTTAATAGACGAGAATAAAAATAAAAATAAGCGAGACTTATGTATATGCCGGTGTTCGATATTCGTCGTACTCAAATAAGGAGATTTGTGTATTTTGTGTATCTCTCTCAAAGTAAATACTTTTATTTGCAGTGTCCGATGTCTGCAATGCCTTTTGAAAAGGGATTGATTTCTCCGTGTCTTCTTATCCAGGCGATGTGTTCTGATAGAGCTTCAAACGGATTACCAAAGTACCTATCGCAAACGTAACCTCACAATTGTCATGTTTTGACTAAAATTACATGAAATAAGTACTAATGCTGTTTTAAAGCTTATAGAAAAAAGATTATTTTATATGTACTTATCAATGTCTTCTCCCACAGTATCCTGATGTAAAACTATGGCAAAATTGTCATATTTATTTTTTGACATTTGATGGATAACAGTCATGGGCATCATGTACTTCTCTGTCCCCCCCTCTCTCTCAAGTAGTAACTGAAAGAAACATACACCTATGTCTCGATTATTTTAATTTTTATTCTTGTCTATTAAGTGTTGGGATAACAATCTTAAGATCCCAATATCGCTATTTTTAGAATATGGCCAATTGGCTTTAATTTAATATTTGAACTTTTTGGATGAAAAAATTAGTAAATGTGCATAAAAACACATTGATTTCAACCAACTTTTAAAATAAAATTAGTACTTATTTTAAATAATATTCATGAAAAACTTATATTTTAGACAAAACTCTAGATTGCAATGTCTGGTTTGCGTGAAGATATAAATATCGCTTCGACATCAAATAAACAGGTATTTTTTAAGAACACCCAGACATCGTAGATATCCGACATCACTCTCCATGTATGTGTAACAAAATATATTTATGTGCCATTGCTGCACAACTGTTGTGTACTGAAAAGTGATATTGCACCATCGTTACACCATATGTAGACATACAACACAGGATGCAATCTCTGCTTCCTGTTTTGGGGTTTCAATGACAAGTGTTTATGATTCCTTTATACTCCTTATTCCCCTCACTCAATATATCACACTAGATACACGACTACTTTCCAAGATTCTCATCTAAGCAAAAGTCGTAAATGTAAATTAATTAAATAATTGCATGAGCTTAAATAAATACGTCCCATCTATATTTGAGTGTTGGGATAGTTATCAAAGAATAAGGTAAATCTATGTTTTATTTACTTATTAGCAAAACAACAATATTGTTATTTTCAGAACAAATTGGTTGATAAGGCAATGTATATTTTTGCTGACAGCATATAAAATATATTATAATTCTTCAGGTTTATTATCGATTTAATAAATCATGTCTAGTCATTAATTTAATCCATTCTAATTGTCAACATATCATACGTAATAAGAAAATTTTAAATTATCAAAATTACTTTGGATTATATTCTTGCTTTCTTTATTTAAATCCATATCCCTTCAATCGTGCAAGTGTATACGACATCAACCAAGGAACTAAAATTATGTTGGTTTATACCACAGAGATAAAATATAGACAGAACTAAACTAGTTCTATGGGAGAAGGGAATGGGTCACAAATAGTGATGGGATTTTAACAGGTGACACACTAACCATTATTTAAAATCTGTGTCTGATATTATCGATTATTGGTAACTGATTTTTTTGCGATGCGGGAGCCAACCATCGGTACTAGACAACAGTTACCATTCATCAATATAGTCGGATACAAATCTCAAATAATAGTACAGTGATAAAATAAGTTTACATAGACAAGAACAAAAATGAACGTAATATTTAATTATAAATAAAAATATTCAACAATACACTGGCACAAAGCAATAACAAAAATTCAAATACACTTATCGTCGTCAATTGCCATGAAGAAATTTGGAATTAACTCCCTACAATAGATCGCCTCTACGCAGTAGAATGCATTACCTAGTGGAATTATAGTCTCCAATAACGAACAAAAGAATACTGGCCAAAGCTCTTAAAAAATACTCCCTCAATAGCTATATAAATAAGTATCTGTATACAATTATTCCTTTTTGTAAACTATTTTTGTATTTTCTGATTACACCTTGTTCTTCGTATTGATAGTTTCTTACTGTAGTGGATATTTTTCAACCTGGAATGAGTTTTATAACTCATTGGGAATAATTAGAAGATTTTTCGTAATAATGTCTTATAATTAATTAAATGAAAAACACAAAATTTAAAATTAATTATTTATTATTAGGAACAAAAGCAGTTACAAATATCTAGATTTAAAAAAATACAATAAAAAGTGTACATGAACATAAAGAATACTAACAAAATATAGTTTAAGACAAATTATACAAGTCTAACAGAGATGAAGCTATTTATATGGGAAACGTGTATGGAACTCTTTATAGTGTGGCCGCAGAGCTTATGGGCTTTATCAGCTGGCTTAATTGGTCACTTTATGCATGAACTTAATTCAATGTAACATTCACCAATTCCACCGTAAGAACATCCACATACTATCATCTTTTTAAAAGTTGTATATAAATGTTCTTTCCCTGTCTTCTTTCAAACATATGAAAGAACAATGATATTGACATCAATGATAGAAAATTAGTAATTCCTATGTTGAAATCGCGAAGCGGCCACAATAGCCGCCCGCAGGGCCTAGCAGTAAGCAAAGTAAGGCGAAGCCGATTGCTTTCCTGCTAGTTAAAATTTATTCGCTTTGATACAACGGAATAACCATAGATATCTCTAGCACAGTCCGTTCAAATATTTGAAAGAATACAGATATCAGAACATATAAAAAGTTTCAAAAAATATTTGATAATGTGTAGATGTTCTTACGGATTGGTGAATGTTGCATTGTGTAAAGTGATCACTTAAGCCAGCCCATACACTTAAGCCAGTCATAAACCCTGTGGGTACCCTTTAAAGACTTCCTTACACGTTTCCCATATAAATAGCTACGTCTCTGCGAGACTCCTATAATTCATCTTAATTGATTATATCTATAATATAATTAAAATACGCACTGGACGTTTTTGAAAGGAAAACTTCGGACCGGTTCTAGAAAATGGAGCTTAGGAAGGCCGAAACTAAGATGGAGTGATAACGTCCTCAAAGATATCTCTGCCTTAGAGCTTCGAAACTGGAGAGAGCTGGCACTAGACCGAGATGAGTGGAGGAAAATTATTGAGGAGGCCAAGACCCACCAAGGGTTATAGTGCCAAGAATGATGATGAAGATGATAATTAAAATAATCACCTTTCTTTGTTGATATGTTGACTCATGGCTTCTGTGGCAGGGCTACTTTCTCTAAGCATATCTTCGCTCTGCACAAAACGCACTGCGTTCCCCGTACCAAACTCCACTCCACAACTCATACACCTATTGACAATTTTACGCCAATTTACTTTGTTGTGCTGTCTCATAGTTAGTGGCAAAAACTTTACAGGTGGATTCCTGCCTTTCCAATGAGTCGAAAATGTTCGAGCAACCATGACCTAATTTTTAATTTTTTTTTATTATATTTAATTTATGGTACAAATACAGTTCTTGTATACAACATATCAGATTAAACATTTTTTTAAATACTTAGTAGTTATGTAGACCTCTTCAGTGAAGAGAAGCTCTTGTTATAATATATAGGTACATAGTGTACACAAGTAATTTATTAATACAGTAAAAAGGTAAATTGATAATGAAAGTATAGGAGTTATTTTGAAAAAAGCTATGGGTTTAAATGATTTATGAATTTAAGTTTGATTTTAAGAAAATTTTAATTTTTTTATTTGCTCTGAGAGGTTACTGATGCATCGTATCTCGATAGGTAAGTTATTATAGTAATTAATGGCTTTATAAATATAGTGATGCTGCATTTGGGTTGTTTTACATTTAGGCGTTATGAATTGGTTTCCATTTCTCATAATATAATATCAATAGTTATGGAGATTTGCAAAATCTTTCAAAGTTTGCATTGTTTTAAATATTTCTGTCTTGTATTTTGAAAATAGTTGAACTAGTATACTTATTTCGAATTTTAAAAATTCGTTCAATTCAATCGTTCAAAAATTCAATACAACTCAAATGAAATGATGAAAACCTTGTAAAAAATTATATTTTCGATTTGCAAGGTTTTTAACATTTTATTCGACTTGTATTAAAGCGAATGAATTTTTTAAAATATATATAAGTTACTGTAATGATAGTTCAACTTTTTGCAATAAATAAGTCAGAAAAATTGAAAAGATAAATGCAAATTTGATATAGCGTATCTTCGTAACTATTGATATAGGTCATGGTTATTTTAACATTTTCGACTCATTATAAAGGCAGGAATCCACCTGTTATGTCTTTGCTACTAACTGTGAGACACTCCGTATATTGTAATTGTTTTAGCTGTCTCGATAAAGTAGAGACTAGCAGAATAGTGACGGACTTTCTCTTTTTACACAAACTAATAAATGGTACTATCGACTGTCCTCAACTACTAGAACGTATCTGCTTGCGTGTTCCGTCTCGCATAACTAGAAGTCATGCAGGTTTTGCCGTGGAAACTGCAGCCACTAACTATATCTTTAATTCCCCACTGCAAAGGCTTCCTAGACTAGCAAACAGATACGAGCAACTTGACTTCTTTGCCAATAACTGTATATTATTCAAACATATATTAAAGGTGTATTGAAAGATTACTAGTAGATATTTATGAAATTGGACTTAAATAATTGATTTGTATTTGATTTGATTGTTGGCTGAGTGAGATAACAAACTGTTATATAATTTTTTTGTTATATAATGACTTTCAAAGCTTGTGCTTTATATTATTACTTTTTGTTTATTTTTGAATTTATTTTATATTGTTTTCCTTATGCTTCTGCTTGTTATATACTTGCTTCTTACTTTATATTATATTTATCTTCATATATTTGTATCTGTATTTGAAGTATTTTCTTTCCACTTTATGTCATTATTATAAAGTATATATTCTATTATTGTACACTTTACCCATCTGTTGTAAAAGCCCCGTAGGACGTTAATAAATAAATAAATAAAAATATCATCTTTACAATTTTGCCACCCAATTCGGCATTTTTTATGCTACAGCGTTCATCTTCCCCTCACCACGTAAACTCATATGGACGGCTCTCCACGCAAGCAGCGTGGGGAGGCATCCACACCAAAAATTGCCTTCTAAGATAATTTCTCCCAGAATGAGTCACGTGACACCAATCGAAAATTAGATTACACTCGTACAATTGGGGCTGGAATGCTGCGCGGAAAATAAAGCTATCCAACTGCAAAATCCTTGCGGATACAATAAATAATTAAAGGTACGATAAATTACTTTTATGGTCTAACATGTTCCTATCTGGTCCTTCCATTTTCCTTTATTTATTGTTGTACCGGGAGAGGGATGTTATGCATTAATGTATAATACTATATGTTAATAAATTATAATACATTAACCCGAGATTATCAAGAACAGGGATGAGAGTATGAGAGAATAGAGGCGGAGGGAGGCCTGTACTTGATAAAAAGCAATAATTTTAATTCAGCAATGCTAAGTGGACAGGGAAACCGATAAGAAGGTACAATTCACCTCTTGTTGTGTTAAAATCCTAATTTATTATTCTTTGTTTACCATTTCAGTGTTTTATTACTGTATAATCTAAGTAATTATCATGACACGCTAGTTCGTATATAGAACATCTAATAATAAACCCTATAAATATTTATAAATTATAAAATAATTATAAGGGATGATCACTCACTATAACGAGTCATTATTTAATATATTAATAATTTAGGACTTCAATATATGTTATATTAATTTATCGTATATGTGTAATTCATTATATTGATGTACCGGAATATGACGCGAACCAGGTTATTAATTTTAGGTCCTAGGGCAATACCGAGATCAAAGCGCCCATGCTTCGAAAATCACGCGCCATGTGGTCACAGCCAGAACAGCCCCGGCATGTTCGATCTTTTGTCCGAGGACGAAATATGTGACCTATTGTTTTAAAAAATAATATTGCGACGGACGATCGCCCTTAGGATAACCCACCATAAAAATAATACGAAACAATGAAATTAGAAAGTTAGGGATGCCGAGGGCGTTGGGCATCGCCGAAGACATTAAGAGTGCACGGCCTTTTGTTAGGATGGACAATACGTTCGCAACCTTTTGTTCTTAGGTAACATCTTGGAAGGGTAAAGAACGGTAAACCTTTTCTTGCAGCGGGACGTATATCTCTAACCCCGATTAAACAATAGAAAGAACATCTTGGCCAAATGCGAACACATGGGACAACGGTTTAGAAAGCTGCGTTTTGTTAGAGAAGTCGCCATTGTTTTGGGAAAGACATTTTTTAGAAAAACAAGATAATAATTCCGAAAGTCGTCGCAGTAAGCTTACTATTGTCCTCGACAGACAATAGAGATGTTTTAGAAAGCGCTGACATACCGATTCCACACATGGCGACACTATCCGCGAAATGTAGGATCGTATAAGTTATATGAAAGTGTTATGATTATCTTATGGGCCGCCGCCGGGCGCGAGGATCCCGCAACGCACGACCAGGCGGTCATTATCAATAAAGATAACAGGGGTCAATCAATTAAGAAGGTAGAGTCTGAATTAGAAATTGAGGCAAGGTGGTAAATAATAATATTAATGTATTTCACCCGATTTCTTTCCGGTGTAATATGTACCTAATTAATGATAGCAACTGATATGTTTAATTTAAGTAAGGTAATGACAGTTTAGATAGCCCATGCCACCTCTGCAGGTGGATGTTACTCGTTTTATATGTAGTTTTCTCATTTATTCTGTATTCTATTGTTAAGTACCGAAATGAACGGGACATTGCAATATGAAGTAATAACGAAATTATCCCGAGTTAACCTAACTTGTAGCAAATAATAAAAAATGTATTGATCGTAATGAAAGGAAAAGAACTTGATTGTATTATTGCCGACGATGTTTGATATTGATAACCCAAGGTAATAGAATATTACGAGATATAAGATTCCGACTTTTTAGTCTTTTGAAATCTGTCTGCAGAATGAATTTTAGCACACGGGGTTGAAACAAAATAGTTTAATTAATTGCAAATAAGTAAATGCCGTGTTGGAATAAACATTAATATTACTTTAGATCGAGGCTTTCATGTCTTATGTTTTCATGTATTACACCTAGTTGAATAATGTTAATTTGTGAGTTTTAATTATTTTTAAGAATAATGTTAATTTGTCATTAGTTATTCAAGCTCCCAGTAGTAGGGACTTCCGTTATTGGTAGTGTTTCAAAATAATTATTGTTTGGAAAATTTTCAATTGTCTGCCTGGTGGAATGTGGCTTATATAATTTTTTTTAGTGGTCTCTATTTTTATTCTTTTCTTATATTCTTATACCAGGGGTGGAAGAAAGCTGATTTGATAAGATAATGATTAGTATAATGAAAGTCCTGAAAAAAATGTTTTACATTCAATCCAGCTTACATATTGAAGTAAGAATTTTCATTATTTAGGTGTAAATAATGTTACATTAATTAATTTACGCCAAGTTTTCTTAATTTTTCTTCTAGTAATAAGGTTTAACATAATTTCTTGTAAAAAAAAATGTTTATAGATTTTGATTATGTTAGTATATGTAAGCATTCCTTTTGGGCAAGTGGCGTTAATGCAAATTCATGTACTTTGTAATCCCAAAAGAAATTACAAAGATGTATACAGTACATTAACATTAGGGGACCCGCTTGAAGCATGTATCCCATGTAAATAAGTTTTTATGTTAATTGATTCACTAAGAAATGCCACGATGTCTGTATAATTTTAGCCCTTTATTTTGTATCTCTATGTCACATATTGACAATTATGTTTGGTCCAACTAAGAAGTATGATAGCTTGTTTTATTTAAGCTAAAATTAAAAATAAAACCAAGTATCAAGTACATTTTGTCATCGTTGAAAAAAAAATTAAAAAAGAAAAAGAAAGGAAGAGAATATGCGTAGTGGTAAATTTTAAATACCGTTCGGTTTATCATATTAAAAAAAAGGAAATAATAATAATTTTGTGGATGTATCGAAGAGGATAATCAATGTTAATGATAAGGATTGACCTGTAATGATGTAATGTATAAATAACGTTGAATATTGGGAGGCCTACTGTAAGAATCAAACTGACGACTTAATAATAAGGTTGATATTGTAATGCATACTTAAGAAATTTTACTGTGATCTAATGAAACCCTACGTTCAATCCCATGTAATTAGTCAATAATGGTAGAAATAATTGGTCGATAAAAATATGTCTATCTGGCGTGTCGATTTAATTAAGTGTGTATATGTAAGCAGTTTTTTTTGGGTAATAAGTGTTGATGCGAATTTGTGTTTTCAATTTTCCGCCTTTGCCAATTTGTACTGTAATATTTTCCTTAAGTTTAATTCATTTTGCAATGTTTTTTTTAGTGACGGGATAGGGATATGAACAGTGAACAAAGCGTTCGTGAAATAACAAAGTGTTTAGGCCTACATACCAGAAAAGCATCGAAATTAGCCGCAAACTGGGAGAACAATAGGGGGCGGAACGGAGGCAACATTGGGTTCGGTAACCAATAGCGTCAATCGGGACCTGGGAGGGACCGAGGGAGACGAATGAACGACGGAGGCGGACATCGAGAGATCCAATCGGCGAAAGACCAACGAGGAGCTGGAGGCTTCCCCTCGAGCCCCCGCGACCACACCCTGGGTCGCCGGGGAGAGAATATAAGGCGAAGCCAGCCGCCAAGAAGGCAGTTGAGTAGTGGAGGAGTTGAGTAGTGGAGGAGTTGAGTAGTGGAGGAGTCGAGTAGTGGAGGAGTTGAGTAGTGGAGTAGTTGAGTAGTGGAGTAGTTGAGTAGTGGAGCAGTTGAGAAGTCGAGAGTGTGAAGAAGCTAGAGATTCTAGCGGTGCCCGTTACAACAGCATCGCCGATCACTCTAGTAACTCCTGGAGGAGCGAAAGTTCGAACGGTAACAACCGCCATTCGCTACCGAGTGCTGTGACGCACCGCCGCGACGCCTAAGTATCAGTGCCGCCGCGACGCCTCAGTGTACCACCGCGACGGAGAACCGACGCTCCGCCGACGACCGCACGAGTACCCCGACGACGCCAGAAGCCGTAGACGAAACCTGCATCCACAGAGGGGGACCAGTAGAAGCCGCCGCCGACCGAAGGAAGCGGCACGAAGAAGACATCCTTCACGTTCTCCGCAAACAGGTTTACCCCAGCTTAAAGACTTTTTCTCCCGCTCGCCTAGTCCTACCAAAAAGGGTTCTCGTCACCACCCGTTTTAGCTTTAAGATCAGACTCTGTATGTGCTTTGCTTTTTTTTGTTGTTTACTGTTTTGTTTCCCTCTCTACATTAAGATTCATTTAAATTGTAAACTGACTACCACTCTGCCTCGTGTTATGTAGATCATTTGCTGCTTTGCTCAATATAGAAACTTGTAAAATTGTTTCGATTTTATTATTTTTATATCCCTTCACCCGCCCCGAGATATCAGTGTCCCAGTCAGTCACCTGACGTTTTGATTGTACCTAGGGGAGAGCGTAACCGCCGGCATACGTAGATCTGAGATCTCCCGGCCGGTTTATCACACAGGGATTTTATATCACCTCAGACCCCACCCCCCTACTCCAGTACATCAATATATTATTCATTTATCGTGTATGTGGCGTCTGTATGCAAAAGCACCTCTAAACATATGGGATCCATTTGTATAGAGGCGCTTGTGCATCTAAACGCCACAAATAGTCTTATTCGTCTATACTCCGCGCGTGTTTATACTGTCTATGGTCGGCAGGCATCTGACAACTGACAACCGCCATGTGTGGTGGGAATATTATACTTAAACCATGAACCCTACTGACCAAGAGGCTTCTGCCGCCAAGCCCGAGCCAGGGTCTGCAGCCGGGAGCGGCGATGAAGGAGCGAGCGGCGGAGCGCCCTGCACGGAGGTAGGCGCATTGTTCCCCAACGTCAAGCAGCAACGCTCCAGGAAGGTCAAACAGCGCGCAGGTGAGGATTTGGTTCATTCTTCATTAATTATCGGTGATGTGAAATGCGCACACCTGATGTGGACGTTAAAGATGGTTGAAAAGAAAACAGGGCATGTTTGTTGTTTACCTACTCGTTAGGAACCAGATCTTCGAGTGTTTGTTTTTTACTAGTGGTCGAGCGCCTTGATTTCACAATGAAATTTAATTGAGTAGTTTAAGTTTTAAAAAGTTATTGAACTTTAATTTTCGCCATAAATTATGACATTAAAATCAATATATCTGAATAAAAGACGCCAACCATAGACGACAAAAATAAGTCGTGATATGGTAACATGAAAACAAATTTGAAAGATACCTATTTGTAATAAGGACCTGGTTATTTATTATATATATATATTCTATTTACTAACAACGCTTTTTCTTATTTCCAAAATTTCTAATTTATCAAACTAATTCTGTACAATTTGTATGTAAAATGTGTATACCCTTATTAAAATATCAAAAGAATGGCCATAGCCAAAAGATGATTATAAAATTCGGAATAATTATTGGGACTCAAATACCTCAAGTGTTCCTTAACTCTAACATCAATATTTCTACACATTTTTCCCATATAAAAATAACCAATCATTACAAATCAATTTATAAATACACATTTTTTTAAAGAATCAACCTTGTCTTTATTATTTTATATGTATCATTAGTATAGAAAGCTGGTTGAATAACATTCTGGATTTTTTTAACTATTGAATTTGAAATTTGATTATTTATAAATACAATTGTTCTCGTACTTTTCAGTATCAAATATTGGAGGGTGAACAAAAGATTTAAAAAACTTCTTATACTATTTATTTAACATACGTACTATCTATTAATTTTGTATCAAAAATATTATTGAATGCAATCCATTCAATAATATTCAATTCAATATTTAAATCGTCCACAGATAATGGAACATTAATCAATCTACTTGGCATAGAATAAAATGCTGATAGTTTTTGAGAATACGGATGATTAGATGAATGTTAAAATCAATTTTATTACTAACTACTATCTTTTCCAAAAAAATACGTATTTCAATAATAAAGCATAACTATTAAAAATTAGTTTTTTTTCTTTGTCTAAAAATATATCGGCCACTATAGAACTGAATGGACTGATAGTAATTCATTTATAATAATTTTACTTTCTTCAATTGGAACACTTTTGGAAGCAAATTTACAACATCAAATGTGACTAAAATTTAATTATTTGGAATATACAATGCTTTTAAATGGTCATTCGATTCAAGAGAATTTTTAATTGTATATAGAGGTTTAAAAACATTACTATCAAAAATTATTTTGTTTTTTATAGCCGATAATTTACTACTAGGTGCAATTAGATACAACTGGTCTAATTGGTTGACCAATTTTATGAATTTTTAATAAACTTATAATTTAGGAACTTGTAAGTTATTTAACATCTATTATTTGTAAATAATTTTACAATATTTTCACTTTTACGTGTTTTTAACTAACTAACCAACACGCCGTTTCACCGCAGGGTTAGGCAGAGGATAGCACGCCATATTCCTCTATCTTGGCACATTACTTTTGCTTTGAAATATATGGTTCATATAAAATGTCCTTAATACTTAAAACACATAAATAATCTACTTTGTTCATGATAATTAAAGTATTACTTTTATCAGCTTTTGTAATAATCAGATTATTTTCACTTATAACATTAAATACACTCTCAGGTCTGAAGCAGAAGCAAAACGATTTTTCAAAGAAAACCGTTTCAAAATGCGATCATCTCGATTCGAAGTATTGCGCTTTAAGCCAGTTCCCACTTTCCGATTCAAAGTCCTACTTTCTTGGTATTTTTGGAAAAATCTTCTTACCTCGTTACACTGAATTTGCCTTGCTATAGCACGATTAGAAATGTTTTGTTTTGATAACGCAACTATCATTGATTTTTTTTGCTCATTTAATTGAACTCTCGTAGACATTGCGATTCGGTAAAATTAATAGCACACTGATAGAACGACCACTCACTGCAAAAACGGACTTTAAAGTAAGTAATGTTGGGCTCTCCAGGAAGCTAATAAACGATTTGCCCTCCTGGAAGCAAACTGCTTTCTGCCTTTACCTGCTTTAATTTTTTATGAAGTTTAATAGGAATTTTTGTACCAAATTAGGGGGTGCGGCTATTTATGTTGCGCGAGGTGTATATTCAATGCATGTTTTTTTCCCAATTCAATTGATTTTGGTTAACATTAGAAATATTTGATTTAAACTTTTTTAAACTTCACCACATTTACAAGATGAAAATATGATTGATAAATAAAAATTTAGATTCCATTGATATTAGTCAAGTTTCATTTTCTAAATAAATGATAAAAGTAAAAATTTATTTTATTACCGTGTTTTAAACATAACCAATTACATTTTTAAAAAAGGAGAAATGAATTTATTATCTTAGGGTTTGAACTATAATTTACATTGACATATTGGTAAGAATACAAAAAATTTAGAGTGATTGGCAATTAATTGGAATTGCGTTTTGATTAAGGAAGAAAATTCTTTCCAATATAAATGTGTCGCAGTTTTAAACAAATTAAAATAAAATATTTCTAATGTTAACCAAAATCAATTTAATTAGGAAAAAAAAAACACGCATTGAATATATCTAAAGTTATACGTGAAGATAATTTTTATAGGCTGATAAAGGTAATATAAAAATAACAAAATAAAACTATTACAAGAGTAAAATTGAATTGTCTAATCATAACCTAAAATATATATGGATAACCGCAAACGAAATAAGTAATGAAGCAAAAAAGAAAACATCCATCAAAAAATTAATTTCGATAATGAGTTAATAGATGCTATTGCTTGCCCAACGTAAATTAGCGTGCGGCGAATTTTGAACTAAAACCCGCCCCGCCCGCACCCGGCGGTAACCCCTCGCCCTGTCATATGTGTCATTCAGTTCATTCTCGTCTTTGAGCGCTAGCTGTGTCAACTTGATTACCAATATACACTGAATTATTATGTCCAAAACATCCTAAACAGTCCGGGATGGTGCAAGAACAATTGCCAATGAAGTTTTAAAGTTTTGCGAAGATGAAAGCGAATAATAGACCGATATTACCGTCTGACAGTTTGACAGATCGAGACATGAACAAACGTCATATCAGATAAACCTTGCAAGAGCGTATTTTTTACGTGTCCCCTTGTGAGATAGAAAGGTTGCGAGGAAACGAGACAACCATATGGAGTACCGACGTTTAAAATATATGGGAACGCAAGTCATCCTCGCGTAATATTATTAGAATTTTAAATGTTTTAAGTCTAGAATATAAAAAAGCGTATGTATATTTATCCAATAATTTAGGTGTTATAAAAAAAAGTAAACAACAATTTTTCTTATATCACTGTTTTTTAATTTAAAACTTTTGTCGAATAAGCAGATTTAGATATTATTTTGACTTCCGACTGAAATGTCAAAACACCTGTGAAAATAATTGAATTTAAATAATTTTTATTTAAAATAAACAAAAAACTACTACAACAATATGTATTGAATTAAAAATAAAATTAAAAACCATTTATCTATATTTTAAAAATTATCTCGTAAATTAATATCTTATTTGACTTTCAAATAACAATGACATCAACACGAATATAGCGAACATAGCGAGTCAGCGAGCAAGTCAGCAAAAGTGACATGCGTTCAATATTAGGTTATGAGTAGAAATGCAATTTAATACAAAACTAGTTAAAAAAAACATTATTATCTGCGATGAATAGATTGCTTTCGAATATATAATATGATATTATTTTGAACTAAAGTCAAATTTGGCATAAAAACACGTTTTAAAGTGATTTTTTTATGAAAAAATGATTGGACTACATGAATGCGTCCGCCTCTCCTGGCTGGCGCGCGGATTGTGACAGGGGGTGGGCACTCGAAGTATCGAGTGCCCACCACAAGGTAGCGCCACAGAATAGCCGTGACGTCATACGCATTGTTTATCGTCAGCCATTTTGTATCTTGTGCACGAACCACAAAATAGAGAAGGCACGAACCATAGAATAGCCGTGACGTTTATATCCGGTTCCTTGTCAGTCGCCATTTTCTTTATTCTATGGCGTCTACCGCCTGCATTGACAGGTCGTTGATAATACAACGGGATTGAGAATTGAAACTTTAAAACAGAAAACAAAGCACGATGGAGGTTGCTAGGGCTGAGGAAGTGCAGGTAAATATTTAACAATGCTCTAAATTGTACATATAAATGATTTAATCTTATTCATCTAAATCCAGCTTTGCATTTGAATAAAAATTCTTCAATGGCGGACACATACAGCATACTATTTTCGTTCTCACGTCGCTATGGCAGTTAACATTTTTATTTTAAATATATTCTTCGGAAGCCAAAGAATTTACCAATTATTTTTTTACCGTAGCATATTAGAATTTGGAATTAGACTTTCGAATTCGAAAGTAAGATAACTTTTTACCAGTATTCTTAAATTGCTATTTGTTTATTGATTTCACATTGAAACATTTCAGCTTCTCTGCTGATCTTCCTGATAAAGAAGAAGGGACAGATTCTTTCATAAAGCACCCACTTCAGAACTCTTGGAAGCCGTGGTACGTAGAGCCGAGCCACTCAAATGCGCCATTTGGGAAGATGTGCAAAAGGAAATTACTGCATTTGACAGAGTTGAAGATTTCTGGAGATATATATTTTTTAACATGTATATTGGGGAGCACGGAAATAATGAACAATAATATTGTAACTGTTCAGAACAAATGACATTCATTTTTGAACAGCGAGGTATTGTAAAATCTGCCAAGTGGAGGCACATTATACAAGCATACAATCATGATCGTAGAACAATGACGGATGTGCAAAAACTTCCATCTTTTGTGAATCGTTAAAAAATGAAAAATAGAAGCCATCTAATGGTATATAAAAGTGTAGTTAAATACTGAATTGTAATAAAGATAACCTATTATGTGTTAAAATATTGGACCTCTTGAGCTTTCCGTTATAAAGATATATGCTTATTGCAATACATTTTAACTCCTCCGGGCACATTTTTAAGAGCTTAAATATTGTATCTCCTTCACAATATATTTATCTTTATTCTAAACGAAGGCCCTTGCCAAAATATTGTAATTATTTACATCACATACAATGTTTTGGAACACATGTAAATATATGTATTTTACACACTTATAACACTAGAGAATAACAAATATCGTATAGATCCATGTCTCGGATTTAGAGAAATATACCCGTCTGAATGTAGAAAACAAAATTGTACAGTTTGAATTATTTGATAGGGAAATAGTCTGTCATTTTGCTCCACACTTACTCAAGGATATTAGAAACAACATGTTAACCAAAAATGTCATTTTTTTAACAGCGGGGTACAGCGCAGAAATGGAAATTTTTTTAGTTCACTGACAAAACTAACCGACTTTCTCATTTTCCCAGATAAATTAAAGAAGATGAAGTTGAAAATGGCAGCCCAGGTTCTTAGCCGATCTCTAGCAGCATCTCTGAATATGCATGCTGGTGTGAGCATCAACAAGGGGACTTCGACATCGGAGTTTGTTCTTTTTATAAATGATTTATTTGATAGTGTTAATGGAAATTGTTTAAACCATCATTTTATTATTGATTCTATATTCTAAATATTTTTTAAAATCTAGTCCGGGCAATTATTATTTAAAACAGTTTTTATTCGCTTATCTCAGAATGTACCAAACGTCACATAGGATTTATTATACAGGTTTATTTGGAAAACATTAATAACTTCGCAGGATTATATTCCTGCTTTAATTATGAGTGGAAAATGTTCAAGCTATTATGACCTGATATTAATAGTTTAGGAGATATGCGACATCAAAGTTTGCATTTTTTTTTTCAATAATTCTGACCTATTTTTTGTGAAACGTTGGACTATCATTACAGTAACTTATATCAAATATGAGAATTTTATTCCCTTTAATACAAGTCAAATAAAAAAATAAAAACCTTCGAATTCCAATTGGAATTTTTTCAGGGTTTTTATCATTTTATTTGGCCTGTATTAAAGTGTATGAATTATTCGTAATCGATATGAGTTACTTTAATGATAATCCAACGTTTTACAATAAATAAGTCAGAAATATTGAAAAAAATGCAAACTTTGATGTCGCATATCTCCATAACTATTGATATTAGGTCATGATAGCTTGTACATTTTCGACTCATAATCAAGGCAGGAATATAGTCCTACGAGGTTTTTAATGTTTTCCAAATAACCCTGTATATACAGCGACGATTTGTTATAGATAAGAAACATACTCTGCAATTCACTACTATATTTTGGTATAATCACTAAATAATAAGTCATTGTTTTCCTTTATTTTGATTTGTTCAGTAAATTCTTTATCAAATTTTTTTAATGTAACATATACTAAATGTTTTTTATTGTAAAATTTATTATATTCATTATGGAGTTGGCGGATTTGATGTAAATAAATATTTAATTCAAATTTATCGTATTTTATTTTAAAACCTTTACATTTTCAGGAATAAATATTAATTTAAACAGATAAATATATAAATAAATCAAGCTAAATGTATGTGACGGTCGCTAGGTGGCGACTGTTAAAATCATAGAATTCATGACTTTATGAGTGCGCGTTCTTTATCTTCTTTATTCCGTGGATTGTGATCTGCAAACTGCTTAATTTTTAGACACATTTCATACTATAGAATTTTTATTTTTAAATATTAATTAATGTGTTTTTTATAAAAAAAATTTGCTTTTAAATAGTGAATGAAGACTCAAAGTGCTAATATAGATACAATATATCGTTTAAAATCATCTTTTTATATGAATAAACAACATTTGAAAATGACCAAAAATCGTAAATATTTAAGCATGTTTGAAAAATGATATCTTTTTTAATATTGAATATTTCTTAATTTCCTACATACAGATTCTACATAATTAAGTAAACTTTATATGTATGAAAAAACATATTATGCTTACATACAAATTTTAAACGAATCACACTTTGCCCGGGAACATTAAAAACGTTTTTTTTTGCCGCGGCCTGTGGATTAATGCCTATATTTTTCTTAATTATTGTAAATAATATTCAGTTTATTACTTTTTTATAAGAACAAAGATTCTATCTATGGTATCGCCCTAAAAAATTGCAATCTATCATATACATTCTGTTATAAATGAATAATAAAAACCCACATTTCGTAAAAAACGCCGAAATACGCGTTTGACCGCCTTAGGCCCGGTTGTTTCAAGTTGGATCAAAGTAAGCGTTCTTTTAAAGCATAGATTTTTACGTTCTCCACCAATCAGACGATCCGTTTTCGTAAAAATCTGTGCTCTGATCGACCGCTTACTTTGATCGAACTTGAAACAACCGGGCCTTAATGTCACAAAAATATTTTAAAAATTAAAAAAAACAAACAAATAATGCATTACGAGTCCTGATTAATTTGGCTTTAGAGAAAAACTAGAAATAAATGATGCCACTGCCAAACTAACTTTAACAATATTTAATGCTTAGATAAGAAAATATGTAGCCTAGATATTTTCATTGACTTCCGTAAGGCTTTTGATAGTATTTCGAATGAAACGAATAAATAAACTGAATGACTTTGTTGGAAACAATACCAATTGTAACGGACAGGATGAATGATAGCCCTGAAAAGGGCCTCCTCAAAGAAGATGACATTGCCGAGTTCCATGGTTCGCTGCGGACACCGATCAAGGTGGACCTGTGACGTCATCTTATTCACGGGCGACCGGGCAGGACGCCGGTGCGTCATCACCACCCTGAGGACCGTAAAGACGGGTCCTATGCCTTGATAAATTTGTGAACAAATTTATGTATGAAAATTTATGAAAATAAAATAGTTGTGACATGTTTTAAATTATTACATATTATTGTAAGAACCTAAATATTGACATATATGAATGTACTTTGTCAATGTTTATTTTTAATAAAAGATAAAATCGCTGTTGCGATAGACCGGGGTGGTGAGTGTAGCCAACTGTATGGCATAAAGACAGATATAAGAAATATTATTGAATATTTCCGAGTGACGGCCAACTGTATGGCGGAAAGACAGATACAGGAAATATACAGATACAGGAAAGAAGGATACAGGAAATCCTATTATTTCCTATTATTACGAAATATTGTTTAATATTTCAACATATGTATCCGAGGACAGAGAGTTGGTATGCGAAGGAAAAACGGGCTGCAGACCGATTGTTTCCGATAAGTCGCGAAGCCATATCTTGTCAGATTTCGGAGAAATCTACATATAACTAACAGTGTTTTATAGGCCTAGCGACGGGGCTCATCACTAATAAGGTCCCGGGCGCAACAGCCGCCGAAAAACGAATTTGTATTTGTACCAACAAATACGAGAATTTTCGACCCAAAATTGATTTTCTTATATTTACGAAAAACGAGGGTTTTTTCAATAAAATTGGTATCAAACCATAATATTTTTGCTAAACAAAGCCATTTAGACTAAAATCTGAAAGAAAATCATGTAAATAAAAAAGTAAAATTTTTCACATTTTTTACGTAACCACTATCAGCAGTGGTCCAATGTCAATAAGGGTCATTTTTCAGTCAAAACTTTGAAACTGTCTTACGGACGCTACAACAGCCGGATCAACTTAAAATATTTTTTGTTGAATTCCTTGCATAAGAATCTATCCATTTTACATGTTTTTACATACCTACCTTGTCAGGGGCGCACCTGAAAAATAAATGAAAATTATTTTTTTGCGACCCACTTTAAAATATTTATAAGTGACTGAAATTTTATTGTACATAACTAAAACTGATATCAAAAGTTACACCCATGTGGGCTCTTTATAAACTGCATTAACAAACGTGTATAAACCATAGTTAACAAATTTTATAAATTTAATTATGAAATTTTCCTGAGCAAATATCGCTGCGATCGGTATATATTTTTTGATAAAAAATTAACTTCGGTCTTGCGGGTCCAGGCAATCACGTCATGCTATAAGCAAGACATAGCACCATGTAAATGACGTGATGAAAACCCCGGTGGGGTGGCGTAAAAATTCTAAATAATTTTTGAATTCTGTAAATAAAACTTTCCGAGCTATTTTTTAGACAATTTC
This sequence comes from Agrypnia vestita, assembly GCA_016648135.1. Lineage (NCBI taxonomy): Eukaryota > Metazoa > Arthropoda > Insecta > Trichoptera > Phryganeidae > Agrypnia > Agrypnia vestita. Next base: position 11,321 of record JADDOH010004757.1, on the reverse strand, counting down.
GCGTGCGCGAACGCGGGATAAAAACTCTCTGTGATTGGCTCCCGGAAATAAGCCGGGAGGTATTAAATTTGTGTATAAATTAAACTTCCGTCGGCGTACAGATTCATTCCGTTCTGTGCTTTATACGCCGTCTGGACCACTTCATCTGACTTTTACTCAACACCTCTGACCTCTGCTCTACCTACTGTTTTTGGATTTTGGAACTTCAACTGGACTACCTGCAACCGGATAATTCACTTTTGTGAATATTTAGAACAACCACTGTCAGCGGGTTTACGATTACCGCTGTACAGTCTTGGTCTGTTCTACGAGTCAAGTACGGGAGACCTGCGCATCATATCTTCGCGTATTCTGTACGGAACACCAATGATTCAATTTTTCAACATGTACAGACATTTTTTATTTATTTATTTGAATATTGAGAATATATAAAATAAGTACATTTTTTACATTTTGCTTTTTTCGCTGTACTCTTCCAAAAAAGAGGCAAACTGTTGGGCTTGGAAAGGGACTTACAATTTTATTTTTTAAAAGGTTATTATATATCTTTATATATCCACATATTATATCTCTTGTAATGTTTTTTTTTAATATGATTATGTTTTAGGGTGTACCAGAGCTAGCAGCAGAAACTTGACCGGGAGATTCCTGACTATGTTATGAGTCTAAAATGTTCAAGCAACCATGGCGTAGGTAATATCAATAGTTATGGAAATATGCAATATCAAAGTGCGCATTTTTTTTCAATATTTCTGACTTATTTTTTGTAAATATTTGAAATATCATCACAGTAATTTATATCGATTATTAATTAATGTTCCATTATCTGTGGATAATTCTAACATTAAATGGAATATTATTAAACGGTTTGCCTTTAATTATGGTGTTGATAAAATTAATGGATAGTATGTTAAATAAAGTATATGAAGAAGTTTTTTACATTTTTTGTTTTCCCTCCAATATCTGATACTGAAAAGCATTAGAGAAAATTTTCATTTATAAATAATTAAATTTCAAATATAATAATTTAAAAAATCCCGATTGTTATTCAACCAGCTTTCTAAACTAGGTAATAATAAATTAAAAAAAAATTATACTGTCTGTTCGTCCGTCTGTTTTTTTTCCGAATTTTTTTATGAAATTTTTTTATGAAATTTTTTCTTTATAGTAATTTTTTTATTCTTTTCTTTTTTTTACGGAATCATTTATATACGTATAAATAAACACTTATTTCTCAGGACCCGACATGTAAAATTTCTGTCATTTTTGATGGGTTACAGCTAGTCATACTAATTAGAGTACCTTGTTGGTCTTGTGGTTAGGACTCTCGCCTCGTGATCCAAAGGTCGCGGGTTCGAACCTTACTCCAGACCAGCAAGTTAATCCTATTTTTATAGCTCAAGCATTTAGCTTAGTGTGAAAATAGTAATAATATTGATGTGACACGTATTCCGTATTCGCATATCCATTTTTAAAAAAAAATGCTTTAAATGATGAGGATGATTCCTTAAAAAAATCTGGTGTTTATAAATTGATTTGTAATGATTGTGGTTATTTTTATTTAGGAAAAACGTGTAGAAATTTTGATGTTAGAGTTTAAGAAAACTTTGGGTTTTTCTAATCATGTTTTGGCTATGGATCATTCTATTGATATTAATAAGGGTTTAAAAAATTTACAACAAATTATACAGAACTACTGTTTGATCAATTAGAAATTTTGGAAATAAGAAAAAGTGTTTGAATATTATAAAGAACCAGGTCCTTTTTACAAATAGCTATCTTTCAAATTTGTGTTCATGATAGTAGGTACTTAATTATTATTCATTTCCCATATATATATTTTTTATATTTTAATTGTTTATACTTCGATTTGATTTTTAATTTGTTAGATACATTGTATTCCCGACAAAGGGGCCATTGGCCCTGAAACATGTGGATATTTTTCAATATATAAGTCTTGAATACAAAGCGGGTTTTTCTTAATCATATTTAATTTTTTATTTAAAATTCCCTTTTTTAAACCACCCAGTATCAAGTTTTTCTGCAAAAATCCAAGTATTTTCTGTATTCACTAAATTTTTCTCTTATCAATGGTTTGCGTAAACTGATGTTAAGATAAATGTGTCAAATGTCAATGGGTATAGTGAAAACTCGGAAACTAAAAGTCTAATAACCTTTTCGATACTGTGCGTTAACTTTCTTACCATCATACTTTTTTCTTTCGGGGGTAGTCAGAGTGGATGGAGCGCCACACTTTTCTGTCCTGACAAAACTCTCGCCTTATACACATTCGCACATATTCGAACTTCAGATCGATGATTGTCGAGACCCCTAACAGGTCCATCTTCCAGTATCTGATTAACCTGGTCACACCACGTCTTTCGTGACCACCTTTTCTTTCTGACGCCGCGCCGTCAACACTTGCATCCCTGTTTGACACCTTTTGTAATATCAAACCATGGTTATTGACCTATAATTCTAACATTATTCCAAATTCTCCACCCTCGACTTATATATGGAGGCAGATTGTTTGGTCAAGTGGAACGTGCGAGCTAGGAAAGGGTGGTTAATAAAATATGTTGGGCGAGTGTTTAAGGCAACAGGAGAAGAGGGTTTCCGCGAAAGATCTGCCATGATCAGGTACTATAAATGGTGTAATTTCTTTATAGTATTAAAACTTTGTTTTTCTTTTCTTTATTAATTTTCTTTTTTTCTTCTTTTTTTTTAAAAATAAATACTAATTCTTTAGGAACCGACTGACAACTTTAGAAACGACCGCCATTTTGGCAGGTTACAGCTAGTAAACAAAGAAAATAAATACTGAAATCAAAAAAACCTATGAATGTCTTCTTCTCTTTTCTTCTTCTTCCTTGCACTGTCCCAACTCATTGCCTAGGTAGGCTGTTGGGGTCGACTCTTCTTGTTCTCAGGCTGTATCTTCGGTTCTGAGTATCGTTTTCATCCATGCCGTTTCTCTGTAGTATTTGAGCATTGAGTCATCCAGGAGTTCTTTGGTCTTCCTCTGGATGACTAACGACAAAGCTCCTTAGACTGCCTGTTTCACCGTGTGGTCTGGTGGTCTCCGTCTTATGTGCCCGTACCATCTCAGCTGTCGTTCCTCCAGCTCACTGTTTATGTCCGTGACACCCGGGCTACCATGTGTGCGTGAAATTTTAATCATATATTTTAGTGTTTCTCCTACTGATACCAACCATCTAAGCATTCGAATTTCAGCTGTATGAATGGAGCCGAAGCAAAAATGGTGTGTTCAGATAGAAGAATATGGTGTTCTATCCTCTTATCCTACCCCTGCTGGGAATCTGCGTGATAATTAGTTTGTGTTATTTTGTCATAATAATGACTTCTAAAGGGGTGTAGTTCATCTCCAAACATTAATTAAGTTTGAGAAGCCACAAAATCACTACTGGGCCACCTTGTCTTGATATATTCGGCAGCAGCATTATCATACCCCACAGCCTTACCATTATCGTATGCTTTATCGCACACTTTATTTCATCCACACTTATTCCTTTCACTTCACTATTGTCATTCACACTTGTCTCAGATTCCTCTCTTCACTCTTCTCGATCATACGTTCCCTGAAAATATATCATCCATCTATCATTTACTTTGTCCTCACTCATTAACATTTCTCCGTTCACCGAATATATAGTCTTCATCTACTGCTTTTCATGCTACGTCGGAATTATTTACCCTCATTCCAAAAAAATTCTACCCCAGAAATTTATAAATATTTTCACACGTTCCTTTTCCACAGCTCTTTCCTTTCCTTCAACCTCAATTTGACTTCTCTCTTACAAGTATTAAATAAATCATTTAGTCTCGTATATTCATTTCTATTCACTGTCAAAAAACCTTTTCAATTATATTTCATTTTAGATGTCAGGACGTTCCACTGTTACCATCGAAAATACTCTCGAAATTAACTAGATGCAAGCTGTACAGTATAATTAATACAAAATATAAAATAGCAGATCTCTTGAAAATGTAAGTTTATTTTTCAGGAAAACCAACTGTGTCTTCGCCTGAAAAACAACTAGAAATGAGGACCGTTTCCAAGACTAACAAATCCTCAAGAAGACGCACGCTTACTCTCACTGGCAAGATGGTGTTTTCATGTTCCCAGTGCCCGTACACTAGCAAGCAGAAAAGTTCCCTAAGAAAACACGAGCTCTCACATACTGGGAAGAAACTGTTTTCGTGTTTACACTGCAATTATTCGTGCAATTCGAAATCAGATTTAAAACGACATGTCCTTACGCATAATGCAGAGAAATTGTTTTCATGTTCGCAGTGCAATTATTCGTGCAATCTGAAATATATGTTAAATAAACATGCCCTTACGCATAATGAAAATAAATTATTTTCATGTTCGCAATGCAAATATTCGTGTAATCTTAAATCAGGCTTAAACGTACACATGCTTAAGCACACTGGAGAGAAACTATTTTCATATTCGCAGTGCAATTATTCGTGCAATTGGAAAGCACACTTGAAACGTCATGAGCTTACGCATAATGCTGAGAAATTATTTTCATGTTCCCAGTGCAAGTATTCGTGCAATCTGAAATCAAACTTTAAACAACACTTGCTTAAGCACACTGAGAGAAACTATTTTCATGTTCGCAATGCAATTATTCGTGCAATCGGAAACCACATTTACAAGCACATGTCCTTACACATAATACAAAGAAATTGTTTTCATGTTCGCAGTGCAATTATTCGTGCAACCGAAATTCAACATTAAAAAATCACGTACGTACGCATAGTGTACAAAAATCGTTTTCATGTTTACAATGCAATTATACCTGTAATTTTAAATCAAACTTAAAACTACATACCCTTACGCATAATGCAGCGAAACTGTTTTCATGTTCGCAGTGCAATTATTCTTGCAATCATAAATCAAGCCTGATAGCACATGTTCTTTAGCATACTGGAGACAATCTATTTTCCTGTTCACACTGCAATTATTTTTGTAATCGAAAATCAGTTTTGAAACGACATGCCCTTAGGCATAATGCAGATAAACTGATTTCATGTTCGCAGTGCGATTATTCGTGCAACGATAAATCAAGTTTAAAGCAACATGTCCTGAAGCATAATGAAGAGAAATTGTTTTCATGTTCGCATTGCAATTTTTCGTGCAATTATAAATCACATTTAAATGTACACGTTCTTACGCATAACGCAGAGAAACTATTTTCATGTTCGCAGTGCAATTATTCGTGCAATTATAAATCAAGCTTAAAACTACATGTCCCTAAGCATAGTTCAGCGACACTGTTTTCATGTTCCCAGTGCAATTATTCATGCAAATATAAATTAAGCTTAAAAAGACATGTCCTTAAGCATAATGCAGAGAAATTGTGTTCATGTTCCCAGTGTAATTATTCGTGCAATTATAAATCAAGCCTGATAGCACATGTTCTTAAGCATACTGGAGACAATCTATTTTCCTGTTCACACTGCAATTATTTTTGTAATCGAAAATCAGTTTTGAAACGACATGCCCTTAGGCATAATGCAGATAAACTGATTTCATGTTCGCAGTGCGATTATTCGTGCAACGATAAATCAAGTTTAAAGCAACATGTCCTGAAGCATAATGAAGAGAAATTGTTTTCATGTTCGCATTGCAATTTTTCGTGCAATTATAAATCACATTTAAATGTACACGTTCTTACGCATAACGCAGAGAAACTATTTTCATGTTCGCAGTGCAATTATTCGTGCAATTATAAATCAAGCTTAAAACTACATGTCCTTAAGCATAGTTCAGCGACACTGTTTTCATGTTCCCAGTGCAATTATTCATGCAAATATAAATTAAGCTTAAAAATACATGTCCTTAAGCATAATGCAGAGAAATTGTTTTCATGTTCCCAGTGTAATTATTCGTGCAATTATAAATCAAACTTAAAACTATATGTCCTTAAGCATAGTTCAGCAACACTGTTTTCATGTACTCAGTGCAGTTAGTCGTGCTATCGAAAATCAACATTTAATGTTCATGTTCTTAAGCACACTGGAGTCTAACTATTTTCTTGTTCACTCTGCAATTATTCAATAAGAAGCAAAACTTAAAAGTAATTACTTCTAAAGACGCGCTTCGAAGAAAAACTATTTTCATGTTCGTAGTGCAATTCTTCGTGAAATCATAAATCAAGCTTAATAAAGATGGTCACACACAAAGCAAAGAAACCGTTGTTATGTTTATAGCTCACTTAATCGTGTTTCACACTCTGGGGGAGTGCTCCTTTCTTTTTACGATGCACTTGTATGTGCGAAAATTCCGCTAATCGCATTCAAGAGTGGTTTCACTGAGAAAAAATAGGCCGACGTTTCGGATGTGTCACTTGCCTTTGTCAAGACTTAGCCTCTAAAGTTACGGCGGAACGGTACATTTCAGTGGGTGAAATTAATCTCTCATCTTTTTCGTGAACCAATTCTATGTTTTACTCTATATTACTAAAATGGAGCAATATTATTTTAATTTGTATATGATATTCTTTCGAATTATTTAACATATGTAATAGAATAAGTCAGAATTTTTAAAAAAAAATTTTTTTTACTCATTTTATATACCAGTTTTACCAGCGGTGACATCTATGTATACTAATGTCATAGGAATTACTAATTTTCTATCATTGATGTCAATATCATTGTTCTTTCATATGTTTGAAAGAAGACAGGGAAAGAACATTTATATACAACTTTTAAAAAGATGATAGTATGTGGATGTTCTTACGGTGGAATTGGTGAATGTTACATTGAATTAAGTTCATGCATAAAGTGACCAATTAAGCCAGCTGATAAAGCCCATAAGCTCTGCGGCCACACTATAAAGAGTTCCATACACGTTTCCCATATAAATAGCTTCATCTCTGTTAGACTTGTATAATTTGTCTTAAACTATATTTTGTTAGTATTCTTTATGTTCATGTACACTTTTTATTGTATTTTTTTAAATCTAGATATTTGTAACTGCTTTTATTCCTAATAATAAATAATTAATTTTAAATTTTGTGTTTTTCATTTAATTAATTATAAGACATTATTACGAAAAATCTTCTAATTATTCCCAATGAGTTATAAAACTCATTCCAGGTTGAAAGATATCCACTACAGTAAGAAACTATCAATACGAAGAACAAGGTGTAATCAGAAAATACAAAAATAGTTTACAAAAAGGAATAATTGTATACAGATACTTATTTATATAGCTATTGAGGAAGTATTTTTTAAGAGCTTTGGCCAGTATTCTTTTGTTCGTTATTGGAGACTATAATTCCACTAGGTAATGCATTCTACTGCGTAGAGGCGATCTATTGTAGGGAGTTAATTCCAAATTTCTTCATGGCAATTGACGACGATAAGTGTATTTGAATTTTTGTTATTGCTTTGTGCCAGTGTATTGTTGAATATTTTTATTTATAATTAAATATTACGTTCATTTTTGTTCTTGTCTATGTAAACTTATTTTATCACTGTACTATTATTTGAGATTTGTATCCGACTATATTGATGAATGGTAACTGTTGTCTAGTACCGATGGTTGGCTCCCGCATCGCAAAAAAATCAGTTACCAATAATCGATAATATCAGACACAGATTTTAAATAACGGTTAGTGTGTCACCTGTTAAAATCACTATTTGTGACCCATTCCCTTCTCCCATAGAACTAGTTTAGTTCTGTCTATATTTTATCTCTGTGGTTTAAACCAACATAATTTTAGTTCCTTGGTTGATGTCGTATACACTTGCACGGTTGAAGGGATATGGATTTAAATAAAGAAAGCAAGAATATAATCCAAAGTAATTTTGATAATTTAAAATTTTCTTATTACGTATAATATGTTGACAATTAGAATGGATTAAATTAATGACTAGACATGATTTATTAAATCGATAATAAACCTGAAGAATTATAATATATTTTATATGCTCTCAGCAAAACTATACATTGCCTTATCAACCAATTTGTTCTGAAAATAACAATATTGTTGTTTTGCTAATAAGTAAATAAAACATAGATTTACCTTATTCTTTGATAACTATCCCAACACTCAAATATAGATGGGACGTATTTATTTATGCTCATGTAATTATTTAATTAATTTACATTTACGACTTTTGCTTAGATGAGAATCTTGGAAAGTAGTCGTGTATCTAGTGTGATATATTGAGTGAGGGGAATAAGGAGTATAAAGGAATCATAAACACCTGTCATTGAAACCCCAAAACAGGAAGCAGAGATTGCATCCTGTGTTGTATGTCTACATATGGTGTAACGATGGTGCAGTATCACTTTTCAGTACACAACAGTTGTGCAGCAATGGCACATAAACCATTTAAAATTAAAATAGGTACATAAATATTTTGTTACACATACATCTCTACGATGTCTGGGTGTTCTTAAAAAATACCTGTTTATTTGATTTCGAAACAATATTTATATCTTCACGCAAACCAGACATTGCGATCTAGAGTTTTGTCTAAAATATAAGTTTTTCATGAATATTATTTAAAATAAGTACTAATTTTATTTTAAAAGTTGGTTGAAATCAATGTGTTTTTATGCACATTTACTAATTTTTTCATCCAAAAAGTTCAAATATTAAATTAAAGCCAATTGGCCGTATTCTAAAAATAGCGATATTGGGATCTTAAGATTGTTATCCCAACACTTAATAGACAAGAATAAAAATTAAAATAATCGAGACATAGGTGTATGTTTCTCTCAGTTACTACTTGAGAGAGAGGGGGGGACAGAGAAGTACATGATGCCCATGACTGTTATCCATCAAATGTCAAAAAATAAATATGACAATTTTGCCATAGTTTTACATCAGGATACTGTGGGAGAAGACATTGATAAGTAGATATAAAATAATCTTTTTTCTATAAGCTTTAAAACAGCATTAGTACTTATTTCATGTAATTTTAGTCAAAACATGACAATTGTGAGGTTACGTTTGCGATAGGTACTTTGGTAATCCGTTTGAAGCTCTATCAGAACACATCGCATGGATAAGAAGACACGGAGAAATCAATCCCTTTTCAAAAGGCATTGCTGACATCGGACACTGCAAATAAAAGTATTTACTTTGAGAGAGATACACAAAATACACAAATCTCCTTATTTGAGTATGACGAATATCGAACACCGGCATATACATAAGTCTCGCTTATTTTTATTTTTATTCTCGTCTATTAAGTGTTGGGATAGCACTCTTAAGATCCCAATATTGCTATTTTCGGAAAGCGGTTGAATATTTTCATCACAACTATAGAAATATTGACATTTGACAGATGTCTTGACATTTCTCTATTTTTGAGTGTTGGTATAACAATCACAAAAAACAATATTGTTATTTTCAGAAAAGGTCAGTCTGTCTTATTTTTCTTGACATTTTAATTTTTATTTGTGACCTTTTCATCCGTAGCCATCTTCGTTCTAACCCTTTGAACAAAAATGTCCCCTTTAGCCGGTACACCACCAGAAAGTGCAATATTACTCCTGTCTTCCTCATTTCTCTCGTAATTCGAGCGTAATCTCATCTTCGCCAACTCCCCAGGGACGAGTTGGATCCCCGAACTTGAAGCTCCGTATTTATTTAATCTAAAAATTATCAAAACATTTCCTAGATTTTTAAGAAGAATTAAAGTTTACACACATATTATAGACTGGGATCCAGCGACCGCCAGACTTATGTTATAGTAACAAACTTAGAATATTTTATCTACATGTACATTATAGAAGGTGAGGTTTGGATATTATGACATTTGAGTGAGGGGGATTTTGGCAAATAACAGGTAATACAGATACAAAAAAGTGTAAAGTGTAAAAATGTCAAAATATAAGGTATCACGTAATATTTTCAGTAAAACATTGGACTATCACTATACCAACTTATATGCAATATTAAAAATTTATTTGCTTTAATAAAAGTGAAAGACCATGGATGTCTCTAGCATAGTCCCGTAAAATATTTTAAAGAATGTATAATAGGTAGTACGGAACACACGAAATACAGAAACATTAAAAAAATTCATAAAAGAATTTGTGAACGTTGCATTGAGTATATCGATCACTCAGGTCATGATCCCTGTGGCCACCCTGTAAAGACTATCATAGACGTTTCCCATATAAATAGCTTCGTCTTTGTGAGATTTCTATAATTTATCTTAATTAATAAGCACATTTGTGTTCTCAGAACAAGCATATAAATATATTTTCAAAAGTATTCCTTTGAACTATTTCACCTCATTTATTTCTAAAAGAGTGTCATTGAAGACATTGTCATTCCATCTGTGTTGACTTTTCAAAGCTCAATAAGTGATAAATTTCTCTGTACCATTATATTGTAAAATAGTCGATAGTTGTCTTATTAGGAATAACATTCTTAATTTATTAAAATGTAATTAAAATAATCACCTTTCTTTATTGATATGTTGCCTCATAGCTTCCGTGGTAGCGTTACTTTCTCTGAGCATATCTTCCAGCCGAGATATCTCCGTTGCACTCTTTCTCTTGATCGTTTCCAAGTCTCTGCTCTGCTCCATCATTCTGTGCTCGACGGCGTCTAATTCCTTCAGAGCCTCCTTCTGCACCAACTGGAATGAGAGCACAAACAGTCATCTTCACATCGGCTCTACACTGGTGGAGTTGGTGTGCTCCACCAGAGGTTGTATGGTAATATAGATAACTGGATAATTTTTCTCCAGTTATCTATATTACGCTATAATATTCTGTCACATAAATATTTTATTTCGATGTTTTTTTTCCAAAATATATGCCTGCATAAAAGTCATGCTGCAATGTAATCACTGCACGTGCCTGCTATACAGAGTATTCACAAAAATAAAGATTAGTAATCGATAGTAATTTTCTTTTGGTTTTGGTACGAGTTTTTCGTGGGAGATACATTTGAGTGCTTCCTTTGAGTCAGTGATCCTATGCGATTATTTGATTTGTCCAAATTGCTTTTTATAACGGTGGATGTTTTTTGCAGTTACTCCTTGTGTGTTTATGTGTGAACCTCCTCAGTGAACCCAAATTGATTTTCAATTTTTGGAGAGTTGGCTTTAAGAATTATTTTGTAATTCATAATTTTGTTTTTATTGATAAAAGTTGTTCCTTTGTAAGTGATTATCCCTCACTGCATACAAGAATCTTGACTTATACTTATAACACAATAATTTTATTATTAATATCTATCAGTTATCATTATTGTAAAAAAATCATATGTATTTTATTTATCTATTAAACAAAAGAAATAAAATAATAAAATTTT